>JAFNEN010001277.1:0-121300 GCA_019343175.1 Oedothorax gibbosus
TTCGCATAAAGTTGAACGGTGTTGAACTGTACTGTGACTCGACAACAGTGTTGGCGTGGAATAGATCGTCCCCAGAGTCCTTGAGAGTGTACGTTGCCAATAGAGTGGCTAAAATCAACGAACTAACCAAGGACGTTTCGTGGCTTTATGTACGAACCAAGGACAACCCTGCGGACCTAATTTCACGAGGAGTATGGCCAGACCAAATCGGCCATATGGAAATTTGGTGGCGAGGCCCAAATTTTCTTTACGACAACGAGTCCCCGCCTCAGGAAGCCCCTGCGCTACTCCCTACTGATGATTATTCAGCTGAATTACGCCCACCAAACAGTTTCACTGCTCTTCCCACGGCAGTGGATACTGAGACTGTGGACCTATTGAACAGGTTCTCATCTTTTTCAAGACTGAAACGAATAACTGCATATTGCCTAAGGTTCATAAACAACTGCAGAAGACCGCAGAAACGCTGTACTGGAGTTCTACCCACCCGTGAACTTGAAGCAGCATTAATTGTATGGGTCAAAGTTGTACAAAATGAGGTATTTCGTGATGAGATCAGTAATTTACTTAAGAATAAACCTATTTCCAGTTTTAGTAAGATTTTAACCTTAAATCCCTTTTTAGATGACTTGGGGGTGCTCCGGGTTGGCGGTCGTCTTAGACATTCAGAGGTGGCGTATTCTGTTAAACACCCAATTCTTCTCCCGAAGAACCATCTCTTGACGGAGTTAGTAGTGAGGCATTACCATCTTTCCGCACTCCATGCGGGGCCTCAGTTGGTTCAATCTCTTCTTCGGGAGTTGTTCTGGATTGTAGGTGCTCGCGATGTCATTCGACTAATAATTAGTAAATGTATAGTTTGTTGCAGATTCAGTGCAAAACCAGTCAACCTATTGATGGGAGATTTACCGCCTTCCCGTGTGCAACCATTTCCAGCCTTTCTCAAATGTGGAGTGGATTATGCCGGCCTTTTCATATCAAACTCACGAAGGGACGAGGTCATAGGCTCGTTAAGGTTTATATTGCTTTGTTTATATGTTTTGTAACAAAGGCCATTCATTTAGAGGTGGTAACTGATCTCACCACGGATGCTTTCATTGCGGCCCTCAAGAGGTTTATTTCTAGGCGAGGTAAATGTCAAGACATTTATAGTGACTGTGGTTCAAATTTTGTTGGCGCTAAAAGGAAGCTAGATGAATTTCGCAAGTTTTTATTGTCTAATAATACTATTGAAAGGGTTTCTTATTTTTTGACAGACATTGGCGTTTCCTGGCATTTTAATCCTCCTGGTTCTCCCCACATGAGTGGTCTTTGGGAGGCAGGTGTTAAGTCTACGAAATATCATTTGAAGAGAGTGGTCGGCAATTTACATTTCACCTATGAGGAGTTTGAAACGTTTTTATGTCAAATTGAAGCGTGCCTCAATTCACGGCCGATTTCACAAATGTCAGGAGACTCCAATGACTTTGGCGCTTTAACACCAGGCCACTTTCAGTTTTGCCAGAACCTGATTATTCCGACAGGAAGGTTTGTTACCTTTCTCGTTGGCAGTTAATGCAACGAACGCTGCAGCAGTTTTGGCGTCGTTGGAGCAACGAATATTTAACTAATTTGCAGCAAAGACCAAAATGGCTGCGTGAGTGTAAGAATTTGGAGGTAGGTAATCTGGTTCTTTTGATGGAGGACAATACTCCACCTGCCGATTGGAGACTGGCGCGGGTAATTAATCTTCACCCTGGTAAGGATGGTTTGGTGCGTGTTGTAACTCTAAAAACCGCCAGAGGATTTTTTAAACGAAGTGTTACAAAGGTTTGCAAGTTACCTGTATAATTTTGTTAACTTAAAAATTGTGCTTTAATTGTGATACTCTTTATTGTAGTAATTTGAAATTCTTGAAACGGCAGTTTCAGGGGGTGGAGGATGTTCAATCTATCATGTAAGCCCCACGTTGAAAGTCCACCTTACTGCCATCACGTGGAAGTTCCCTTGAGCTGCAATTGTAACTGTTAACCATGTATATAAGAAGTTGATGATTTGTTACTTGGCTTGTTTTTTTTTTGTTTCTCATTTTGTTCAAGTTCATACCAACTTTGGATTTATGTTCCTCTGCCTGTGATAAATCTAGTCATCTTTCCGAGTTATCTGTTTTCAATAAACGTTGTTATACCGTGAAGATTCTTGCCACAGTTTCTTGTGTTGTCTTAATGCAGTTCATACCTTCTAAACCGAACCGGTCAACCTCTCTCTTGTTTAATAACTAAATTTCTTTTGTTGATAATTTGATCTAATTATTTCAATTTAATATGGAAAATATTGGAATTGCTAAATTATTTTTTTGACTGTGCATGGTTTCATAGCGATTTCTTTTCATTCCATTTTCTCTTATTGCTTATTTCGTGTGTCTTAGTTCTGTTTATTGTGCTTCTGAAACTACGTCTTCTGATCTAACGTCTTCTGAAACAACCTCATAGAGCTGAATGACAAAGAGTATTTTATTCGTGGGCGTAGATAGCTCAATAATAGTTGGATTGTCCTCCTAGTGGACACTGCTTTTGATATTTGAAAGCGTCCGTCAACCAGTTGGACATGGTGGTTTCATATAGCTCTTCCTTCAAAAGTCCGCCGTACTCTTCCGGTATCACAGTTGCAGGTATGTGTTCCAAGATGTCTTTGGGATGAGAATGAAAGACAAACTGAAAATAAGTACACAATGGTTATAATTTCATTTAAGTACGGCTGTAAATTGTAGGTAGAATGATGAGAAATGATACAAGAACTAGGGGTGTGTAACACTTTTCGACTTTTAAATATCACTCATTAAACCAATGCACATGGGACGTACATAAATTACGTCACGCAAAATTTTGACTTTTTTTACCCCACCCTCCCCCTATGTCCCGCGGCGTCACGTTTGATCGTACCCCTCCCCTTAAAATTACGTCACGTTATTGGCCCCCCTCCCTTGTAATTTGTAAAAAATGCATATTTTTATATTTAAAAAAAGTTAACTTGGAAAGAAAAAAATTTAAAATTTATCTTGGTTAAATAATTTATTCATAGGAATATACCAACATTGTATTTACATTTCCGTTGTCCAAGGTCTAACACTCTAACTAGGCATTCGCTAATGTCTTCTAAAAAAGGGGGTCTGGGAGTAATCGGATCTGTCTAGTTCTGGGTCTTTTGGTGTTCTTCCAGGTAGCTGCCAGTCCTCTAATTGGTCAAGATAGTGTCGCATTGTTGCGTGTTACGAAGTACCGTTACGAAAAGGTCTGTAAAATATCGGAGACTAATAATGTCGACGTTGTTGCATATAATAATCTCCCCATCCCCTTTCTGATATAAAGTGTTTCTTATAAAAAAAAGATTTCAATTTTTTTTTTTTATAAAACTTTATTTTTCGTCAAACAGATTTTCCTTGCAAAATTGGAAATTTTCGAAACGTTACGTCACGCAGGAGATTACCCCCCCCCCCCCCCCCTCCATGTCACGATCCGTCACGTTGGCGCATACCCCTCCCTCCCCCCTCTGAGCGTGACGTAGTTTATGTACGTCCCTATGTAAAGGTAATTATCTACACTGAAAGGTAATTTTAACAACTTTAAAAACCTAAAAAGTTCCATGGCAGCTCCTTTTCCGCATGCGCAATTTTCTCGAAAATCTTATGACGTCCGACAGGTACTAGGAACTCGTGTATCACATTTGTTCGAGAAATTCGTGCATACGCAAAGGGTAGCTGCCATAGATTTTTATAGGTTTCAAATTTATGGAAATTACCGTATGAGGTACATAAATGTTGCCTTTAAATATGTACATTGATGTGTCACTTTTGAATTTTTTTTCTTCTTGATTTTGCCAGAAAGCATTTGAAAAAGTTTTGTCCATAAATTGCTTTGTAATCTGAATGCTTTTATAAATTTAATTTATAGACTTTTTGTGAAAAATTAATTCATATACTGTGTCAAGTAATGTGTTAATATCGGTAAGTATCTGAAACAAAGGACATTTTGATGCGTTCGGTCGATTGGAGGAGCGTTCTTTCGTCATTCACACAGAAAAAAATATTTTGTTGAAAGAACAAAAATTCTGTTGTTTCAACAAAATTTTTTGGTCAATATAGCGCCAACAAAAATTTTGTTGTCAGTACCAAATTATTTTGTTAAAATTATTTTGTTGATTCAACCAAATGGTTTTGTTGATTCAACCAAAAATGTGCCAAACCGAAAATGCACAATGACCGACCACAGGACTTTCGGACCCAACAGATTTAACGAGCACGTACTCCGTAGGTCTTCAGTGGTACCGGGACTCGTTCGCGGGACCTTCCGATCTCGAGACCGAGACTGCAGACGCTGACCACTAGGCTCACTACGGCCGCAAGTTACTTTTGAAAATAGCAATCAAATCCTTCTGCGAGGATAATGGCCGAATGGCGCCCTTAATTTTCTTCGATTTGCCGTTGATGACAGGCGCCATGACGTCACAGTTAGAAACAGCCAATAGCATGCCGAGCTTACCTCAACCAAACGGGTTTTGTTGTGGTGAAAATACTCGTTTTGTTGGTACAAGTAAAATATTGTTAAGTCAACAAAATTAGTCAACAAAACACGTCAACAAAAAAAATTTGGTTCTCCCAACAAAACATTTTTTTCTGTGCAACATCACAAACCTCAATATATTTGTTTGTGCTTGTATTTTTATGCAAACTTTTTACACTAGGCTGTGGGGGGGGGGGGGGGGCAAATTTGCTTTTGCCCAGGGCCCCAAAAGTTGTGAGTCGGGCCCTGGATGTGTGCATAGTTTCACTTACCCTTAGTTTTTATCTGTAAACGCACAGCTCTAAATTTGAGTAAAATACAAGATTTCTCTACTCTACAAAAACTTTAAAATATAATTACCCTTTTCCTCATTTTTTCAGTTAGTATAGTCCTTATTATGTCCCACACGAATTTGATTGGTGCAGGATGGTTGATGGAGTTTATCGATTTATATCGAAATGGAAAGCATCTCTGGAAAGAAAATCAGTTTTAGTCAATAAGTCAGTCATCTGTAATCAGTCAGTCACAAAACATTACATAATTGCGAATATCATGTCTACAAAACAATATTTGCGAAGCATTCCTTGTAAATGTCACTGATTTGAACATTAATCACGTGTAAAGTCACGCTTTTAAGTTATACCAGTGTGCAAAAAGTACTTTTTAGTATAAGTACGTAAAAGTAGTTTTTTATGCAAGGTGCTTCACCTTATATTACACTACATTGTGCAGAAAGTATATTTTAGCGTATGTGCGTAAAAGTAGATTTTTCGGATTGGTGCTGCAACTTAAATTATACTACATTGTGAAAAAGTAGCTTTTTATTGCACTGTTTTACCTTACATTACCTACCTTTTGATTGTGATAATAAAAATACTATATCGTAAACTGGATTAATTATATGTGAAAATTTGGGAAATAATTGAATGGCAATAAAATTATGCTAGAAAAGTCAAAAATATGTTTTGCAGAGTAGTTGGAATTTTGCTATACTTACGAAGATAGCGTTCTCAAACTTGTACAGATAACCAGGTGTGAAATGTCTGAAGTAACCGTAGGACATGTCTTTCCAGTCATGAATTGCCACCATCCCATTTATTTGAGTCATTTGGTCACGAAGGCATTCCTGCATTGCCATTATGACGAAGCGATGCAGCTCAATCAAAGAAATTTCACTGGGATTCCAGTTAGCTAAAGATATAAAATAAGATAATATAAAATATATATAGATATAAGATAATAGAAAAAGTTGAAAATAAAACTGTTAAGGACTAATCAATCGACCGCTGGTCTCCAAACATAAGGGGGAATGGGCGCGCTGGACCGGGGGGTCTCCAAAGCAAAGTGCTTCAGCGTTAATCCTATGGCGAAAAAAATATTTTCCCTGCCACATTTCTCCGGCTGTATTGAATATTTTTACAAGCGGATTTTTTTTATGTGATAAATGTCGCTGACTTACAGGTCCCGACCTTTCCACTTTTTGAAATGGGTTCGAATATTTTTTTTTTTAAATTTTGAATAAATAATTTTACACAAAATATTCGAAGCAATTTCAAAAAGTGGGAAGATGTGGGAACCTGTAAGGTATCTACATTTATTATTTAAAAAAAAAACTTTGTAAAAATATTCAATATAGCCGGAGAAATGTGTCAGAGAAAACAGTTTTTTCGCCATTGGATTAACACTGAGGCACTTGAGTTTGGAGACCCGCGGTCCAGCGCGCCCATTCCCCCCCAAAGTGTCTCTGTGTTAATCCAATGGAAAGTAAACTATTTTCTAAGCAATGTTCACATTTCTCTGTTTTTTACATGATAAATGTAGCTGACCTATTACTGACTAGGATAAATGTAGCTCTATAGTCCCACTTTTTGAAATTGGTTTCGAATAGTTTTTTTAAATTTTCAATGAATAATTTTATCTAATATATTGAACCAATTTCAAAAAGTAGAGTTATATATACCTGAAAGTCAGCTACATTTATCATATAAAAATTGCTTGTAAAAATGTTCAATACAGCCGGAGAAATGTGGCAGAGAAAATAGAAGTGAACAAGAATTTCAACTGTTACGGAACAACATTCAACGGAAGGGTATAGGTACATATATATTCCGGCTTGTGTGCTTGATCAGAAACTTGCTTATAAGCCTTCGTCAAGTAAGACATACACAGAAAGAATTTTCACTGTCACAGAGAAAGGAAGTACACCCAGGGTGAAGGCGGAAATCGAACCCGCACACGTTACAGCGCGCAGACTGCTAGCGTAATGGTCTGCTATCCAAACCACTCGGCCATCCGGGCCCTGTTGACAGGAACTCTGCGTGTCAAAACAGCTCAGTTGGGAGAGACAGTATGTTCATTGACACAAAAATCTCTATTTTTTCAAAAATGTCCGCATAGCAAGTTCTTCCACCAAGCTCTCTGATTTTTGGTCAAATCAGCGAGACATAATTTACACGATATTTATAGTTAATTACACGAACTTACCATATTTTGTAATAACAACAATACAACCTTCTGGTGATCTCTTTGGCAGGAACTTCACAATCCCGGACTGTTTCACTTTTTCGAATAATTCATCAGTCATTGGTGCGAAAAGAGAACTGTTTTTCTTGTTATATACAAAGTTTTTTAAAACGGAGAATGCCTTTTGAACGTCATGTTTGCTGTGCCTCAGAAACTGCCGCAGGAAATCGTTGTGGAAGTCGATGTTTTGTAGGGTCTTTTCACCTATATGGAAACAAGTTTTGAGATAGGTACTGCATATTTTTATTTAAACTTTAATATACAAATATTGTCGACAGGTCAGGGGGCTCACCAAGATTGTTCCAAACAATTTCTAATTTTTCTCCAATAATATAAATCATCCAGTCAATATAAATGCATCTGAACTCCATATCGTTAATTTGATCGTTAAAAATTCTTAAAGATCCTTCCTAATATGATCGTTAGAAAGTCCTTATCTTTAATTTCGACAAGATTTAAGGTATGTATTGCACATTTTTTATTATCTTCAATATAAGTACACTCGAAGTCCATATCCTTAATTTTAAGTATCTTATTATGTTTCATAAACATTTTTTATAAAAAAAAACATTCTAAACTATTGTGAGTTATTTATTTTAGCTTTACTAGCAATTTGATAAAGTTCTTTAATTTTGGAAAAACTAATTTCCACCATCCCGCATAGAATTATTTTTAAGTTATCCACACACACACACTGACAGGAACAGTTGGGTGCTGTCCTTTAATTTGGGAAATTATTTTTGAGTTATTTATTTTAGATTGATAGGCAATTTGATATTTGCTGTGAAACAAAAACCGAGCGTTGTACTCAACTAGCTTTATTCACGGCATCACCAACACGAACAAGTGTATCAACAACAATTTCCAGAACAGGCATAACATGAAAAAGCGGTTGCAGTTACAGGTTAGGTTACATTGGATTAAAAGAAGAAACAAGAACTACAGTCAGTGATACAACAATATTGTTTGTCAATTTAGGACAAAATATTTTCCACCATGTAGTATTGAACTACTCTAACGATAACCACTGACAAACAGCGGTTGGGCGCTGTACTTTAACTTGAGACAAACCAATTGCAGCTAGCTTGTATTGAACTACATTGCAGCTAAGGCTTGAATTTATGGTCCTCGCCCATGCAGACACGGACAGCTTTTTGTTTGATTGGTTGACCTGCAATTCCATAAGCGACGATTGGCAAGACATTTTACCCTACGAAAATGAGGCTTAAGGGGGAATGGGCGCGCTGGACCAGGCGGGTCTCCAAACTCAAGTGCCTCAGTGTTAATCCAATGGCGAAAAAACCATTTTCTCTGCCACATTCCTCCGGCTGTATTGAATATTTTTACAAACGGGTTTTTTTTAAAATAATAAATGTAGATAACTTACAGGTCTCTATCTTCCCACTTTTTGAAATTGCTTCGAATATTTTGTGTAGAATTATTTATTGAAAATTAAAAAAAATATTCGAACCCATTTCAAAAAGTGGGAAGGTCGGGACCTGTAAGTCAGCTACTTTTATCACACAAAAAAATCCGATTGCAAAAATATTCAATTCAGCCGGAGAAATATGGCAGAGAAAATATTTTGTTTCTCCCATAGGATTAACACTGATGCACTTAATTGCTTTGGAGACCCCGGCCCAGCTCGCCCATTCCCCCCTAAGTTTACCAAAATAAACAAAATATAAGACAAATGAAGATCACAGAAACTCAAAAGTTTTTATTGAGAAATGAAAGTGTTGATGTTGTTTTACAAATCCGCCGTCAATGAGTAAACTACCTACTAACCAATCTGTTTTATAAAAGTGGATATTCAAGCCTTTGCACTAACAAACAGCAATTTTTGACGATTCATTGAAATTTTATGAAGTTGATATGAACAGCAATAAAGTTAATTTACCTTTAATCATTTTCCTTAAGTTTATAAGACTTTCAAATTTTTTTTCAAGTGTTTCATTAAGCTCCATTTCAGCCTTTCTACTAAAGGCTTCTGGAAGGTGGTCCATAAGGAATGGAAGTGGATCCGATTGCTCGCCATCGAGGGCATTGTCTCCACTTTTTGAGTTAGCATTCATTGCTTCTACCGTCTATCTAAATAAAGAAGTTTATGTTAGGCAAGATTGAATGGGAATGTTTCATATGCTGAAAAACTAAATCTCCTCGGCTCAAAAGATCGTTATTGGGCCAAGGCCTGCCGTGCCCATCTCAGCTTACTTGACCAAGGCCTTTGGGGTGCTAGACATATGTCGCGGTTAGGTGATCAACCTCACGCGGAACCCCCAGTGTAAAGTTTCCACCCATGCTTGGTCCTCAGTATATCAAACCACTTAAGGGATGAAAGGATGAGTCAACCTCGTCCAATCCGGACTCGATCCCCGAACTTGTGGCTTGGCAATGCAGAGCACTACAACTAAGCCACTGGGCCTTATATGGTGAAAAGATCTTGCTTTCATTTTTTCCTGTACAGTGATTTCATTGGTTGCTTCGGTTTCACTCTCAAAATGTCCGATTTAGAAAATAAACTTTTCTTTCTATGCAAGCTTTCTTTAACAAATGTTTTGAACAACCAACAGCACAGCAAGAAGTTGGTATTTAAAAAAAGTAAGTAAAATATTCTTAGAAAACTCATTTTCGAGTACCAAAAACAAAAGTAATTCCAGACAACAAATGAAAACAAATCGTTGGAAGCTGTTGCCATCCACGACGTGAAACAACCTCATTATTGTCACATTAGAGCTTCACGAGGGATATTGGCGACGGGCGTCATAATTTAGAATCAACGAATTTAGAATAATTTAGAAAGTCACGTGACGAGCCGACACCTAAGTAGGCATCCATTGCAATTTTTAAGGGCGACCTAGTTCGCGGCGCCGCGACACAAGGGCATATTTAGCGGGCACTTCTTCTACACGTTGTATTACTCGTCGGATGTTTTGGCTGCTATGACCGTTTTTATGCCCATCTTCATCAGAATGGCATACAATAACGTGTATTATTCTGATGAAGATGGGCGTTTTGAGACCCATTGAAACATGTAAATTTGTACCAATTAACTATTTTCGCCAATAATCTACGTTGTTTACTCCATGAATCCTCTCATCCATCATGCGCAAAGTTGAAGACATTTTCTGAATAAACCTATACTTGTTTAAACTTTTAAAAGGAAAATGTAATTGGCGTTATAATATCTCTTTGATTGTTGAAACATACTGGTTTAGATGGCCTTGATAAATTAGTTTTATAGAATATCCTTATGGATAATTTTTTTTTGTAATTTCTTTTTGTAGTTTTAGGTGCAAAAATTAACTGATACAATAGAAATTATGATGAATAGTAGTTTCTTTTAGAATGATCTATTCAATGACAAGTAGGTTTGTAACAGAATCTGTCACTTAACCCGCTTACACACAACAGTTGTGTTTAACAGGTAAAAAGGCGCCAAACACAACATTAATTCTATATTAAACATTTACACGCTAGATTTGGCTAGTTTCATTTATTTTATTTCGAAAATTCAATAATTATTACTTATCGTTTGCAAAAATTAATTTGCATTTCAAGGAATAAATATGTACTATTCCTCGCTTTTAAATAGAATGAAAATATTTCATATCAACATACAAAGAATCTCGTAGTGAAATATATGTGACGTCATTTCAAACTGATCGATGTCGCAAAATAAATTTATTTTAATTTATTGTCTAAAAGAATTAAGTTTCTCGGGCGATTGTTGCGAACGGCAATGGTGATTTAATTCTAATAACAAACAGGGCATTTAGCTATTTGTAATTCAAACTTTTAAACGCCAAAATTAACTATTTTCATTAATCTTCTTTCTCAGATTTAAGAATTAGATTAAATTAAATTACAGTTTAGAAAAATATATAATTAGTACAAATGATGCTTTAAAAATAACAAGTAGGTTTGTAACAGAATCTGTCACTTAACCCGCTTCCACACAACAGTTGTGTTTAACAGGTAAAAAGGCGCCAAACACAACATTAATTCAATATTGAACATTTACACGCTAGATTTGGCTAGTTTCATTTATTTTATTTCGAAAATTCAATAATTATTACTTATCGTTTTCAAAAATTAATTTATATTTCAAAAAATAAATATGTAATATTCCTCGCTTTTAAGTAGAATAAAAACATTTTATAGCAACATACAAAGAATCCGTAGTAAATATATTGGACGTCATTTCAAACTGATCGATGTCGCAAAAATAAATTTATTTTAATTTATTGTCTAAAAGAATTAAAGTTTCTCGAGCGATTGTTGCGAATGGCAATGGTGATTTAATTCTAATAAAAACAGGGCCTTTAGCTATTTGTAATTCAAAGTTTTAAACGCCAAAATTAACTATTTTCATTAATCTTCTTTATCAGATTTAATAATTAGACTTTATCGTTTGCTAAATTTGTTTGAAGTTCGAAGAATAATGATGTAATCTTTTATAATAAATATCTTTGTGTCGCCACAATTTTCCATTTACATTTCTTTAAAAAAATTTACTTATTTATAGTTTGTTAAATTAATTTACAGTTCAAAAAATATATAATTAGTACAATGGGGTTGTTTCACGGAGGATCTGGCAATAGCTATGCGGTTTTGTTTGCATGTCTATTTTGATGTCTTCCAACAGTATTGCCACCAGTTTTAGGAGAAAAACTACGAAAAAATACCATTTAATTCTAAAATTACAAAAACATTCCATAAAAATACTAGCAAAGCGTTTCACGTTTTTTTAAAGTCACTAAAAAGATTCCAAATTGCATCTAGTATTTTTGCGATATTTTTTTGTAATTTTAGAATTAAATGGTATTTTTTCGTAGTTTTTCTCCTAAAACTGGTGGCAATACTGTTGGAAGACATCAACATAGACATGCAAACAAAACCGCATAGCTATTGCCAGATCCTCCGTGAAACAAGCCCATTGATGCTTTAAAAATAACAAGTAGGTTTGTAACATAATCTGTCACTTAACCCGCTTCCACACATTTGTGTTTAACAGGAATAAACGCGCAAAACACAACATTAATTCTATATTAAACATTTACACGCCAAATTTGGCTAGTTTCATTTATTTTATTTCGAAAATTCAATAATTATTACTTATCGTTTGCAAAAATTAATTTATATTTCAAAGAATAAATATGTAATATTCTTCGCACTTTCCTGCACATTGTTATGCCAAGTTAGAATTTTCTATGCATCTTTCTTCATACATATATAATGAACCATCAAATGATTGTGATATTGTGATATTACAACAATCCAAACTGAATTATATCACATAAATAAATAAATATATATATATTTTTTTTCAAATAAAGTTTCTCGTACGTTTAACGAAATGGCAACAGTGAAAATATTGAATAAAAATGGAATTTTCATGTTATTTCAATGTAGATTAAATTTTTAGTTATTTAAATTTTAATTAAACTTCTAATTTAAATTTTTTAATGAAATTTGGAATGTAACCTAATGTGATTTTTTGCTTCAAAATGACGCATCCCACTTGTCTATGGGATTTGTGGTTCTTTCTGTGAAAGTGGGTGACGGACGGACAGACAGACGGATTGAACGATTATAAAACCTTCCACTTTTAACGTTATAAACGTAGTGTGGAAGCTAAAAAATAAGGAACTCGAATGCAATTTTTGTTATTCGAAAAACAAAGGAATAAATCGGTTAATAGTTTAATTGTTTAATAATCGGTTAATCTTTTAAGCTATAGTCTTAGTCTGTCCTTAAGTTATATATATAGAACAATCCTATGCAATTATTCTTTATATAAACATATTTTTTAAGCAAATATGTATTTAAAAGTATGTTTTTAAAGGAAGCATTTAAGAAGTTAACATTTGATATTTGATGGAGCTAAACTTTAAAAAAAAATGTGCTATGAAGTCACAAACTAGTTGTGCAATTTTTTTTGTAATCTTTTTAACATTTTTTAAATGCAAAAAGACTTAAAAATTTACTGCTAAAAAAAAGTGTTGTTGCCTACAATCAAAGGTTGAAAATTGATTTCCTGTGAAAGTGGGTGACGGACGGACAGACAGACAGCCAGACAGACGGACTGAACGATTATAAAACCTTCCACTTTTAACGTTATAAACGTAGTGTGGAAGCTAAAAAATAAGGAACTCGAATGCAATTTTTGTTATTCGAAAAACAAAGGAATAAATCGGTTAATAGCTTAATTTTTTTAATAATCGGTTAATCTTTTAAGCTATATTATATATATATAATATATATATATATATATATATATATATATATATATATATATATATATATATATATATATTATATATATATATATATATATATATATATATATATATATATATATATATATATATATATATATATATATATATATATATATATATATATATATATATATATATATATATATATATATATATATATATATATATATATATATATAATATATATATATATATATATATATATATATATATATATATATATATATACTACTATTTTTTTACCGTAGCACTACTTTTAGAATTTCAAAGACGAAATAATCTACCCAACATTCTGCCTCATTTGACACTAGACACAAGTTTCTAAAACAATTAAGAAAATAATCGGGAATTTTGGAAAAATGAAGGCAATTTTGTTTACTTTTTTTAAAATAAATATTACTGCCTAATTAATATTACTAATAAATATTACTATCGTAAAACAGTCAACTTTTCCGATTTACATGTCTGATAATAAAATAATCTGCTTAAAATTTCGCATTAAATAGGGAAGAAGCGGCTATAGTTTTCCATGATATTTCCTTTTTGATTGCATAATTTTTACTTTTACTTATTTGTGGGAAAACAGGATATAGCTACCTTCCTTATACTTATATCTACAAATTAGCAATACTACTTCTCCAAAAAGTAACTATATTTTTGGCAGCAAGTGGTTAAACGCAAGCACGTTGAGCAGGAAAACGAACCCTGACTAACGTTAGCTTAGGTTTTGGTACCGGTTTTATAACTAAAATTGTTCAATTAAATTGTAATTAATTAATTTAGTTGTAGCAACGATTGACATATCTATAAATAGTATGAAATATTGTTTGAAATGTAAGTCTATTCACTATTGCTTCGATCTTAGCAACATCTCGAAAATCACTCTTCTGAACGCTGTCTTTGCTTGCGATATTTTCGGTAACCGTGTCTTGATTGTAGCTTCTAGCAACGTTAGTTTAACATTACCTTCTTTTTATTGGTGAACATGGTTGCTAGAAAAAGTTATTTATCGCTCTTTCAAAACTGGCCAAATTTTCTAATTTGTCGATTTGCCAGGGACTAAAGGACTTTACCACTTTCTATTTTAAACAAAGAGTTTCACATAGCTATCCATTAGTTTAATACGACAGTATGCATCTTTTAAAACTTTGTGCACTGAATTAAGATTTAATTTTAATTGTTTGCCGTTGCCGATTTTAAAGCTATCTGTGCAATTAATAATAATATATTAGGATAAAAAAAAATACTCGGGACACAAAAATGCACTTTATGATGAGTTTATTTTCTTTTTTCTTCCTTTTTATTTAATATAACTAAATTACACTGACCAACAACGAAATTTTGTTGAATGAATATGATTTACCATTTTATTCTTTAATGTTTTGAAACTGCATTAGTGAAATACACTGAGCTAAAGAATACTGATCTGGAGTGAGTAGTCAGCGCGCCGAAACCGCTTCACACCTCAATCTTTGTTTATGCGTGCGAGTAGGCAAAAGAAGAACTATTTTTCAGTTTCATTTTGCTATATTTTTTTATTTTTTCGTATACTTCCTTCAAATTTTTCATCTTCTATTTATCACCTTTAACCTAATGCAAGATTTAATCGAAAATTTTGACTTCTCGAACTTCGATTGAAAATGTAGTGTTTTTTTACGCGAGTGCAATTACGTTTTACCGAACATCCGAAAATGATAGCCGACCGCGCAGCATATCCTCACGGCAGTGGTAAAACGCATTAGGCGCTGAGTGTTACGTACCATGGGACGTTAGGTTTACAGTTTCCAATCAGGCACAATTTCTTTTATTCCTATCTTAATGTAATATTTGTTGGACAATATAATTCTCTTAATTGTTCTACTTCTTTCCATACATAATCCATTGACAAATAAAAAAAAATTCCATGTTTCCTGATCACTTTTTCAAACCGTTTTGGAACTGTGATCATTTCGCCTAATTCAAAACCATATTGAATTTATAAAAAAATTACGAAAACTTTTTTATGCATTCTATATTTAGAAGGGTCAAAAACATATAAATGCAATAAAAAAAAATGTATTAATATACATTTGAATTTTACTTGGAATTTATTTCTACATACTTCAAACTCATCACACATTTAATCCACTTGAATTAGAGATTTATTCTTGCATTGGAAACAAATTTAAATTTTACACGTCTCTAATAAGGCTTTGTCTTAACTCCAGTTGCACTTCTCATCCATATTTAAGGTTAAACTCAAATTTTTTCAATTGGTTGATTACTCTTGGATATTTGTAAAAAGATAAATTTGTACCATGTTCAACATTTTGACAACAAAAATAAAAAACGAGAGAATTTTTAAAGAAAATAACTAAAATATATCACAACTTTATTGAATACACGCAGAACATTATTGAAAAGCTGCATTGTTAATCAAATTAAAAATGCAGCTTTAACATTGTTAATCATTGTTTTCAAATTTATATCATCACATTTAAATTAGATATAAAAGTTATATTTAATAACATTATTTATTTTAATAAGATCATATATTGAGATATTTATTATTAAGACTATTTTCAAATAATGAGTAAGATATATGTAATCATAAAAAAGAATTTGGATAAGGTACTATCTACTTATAAACAAATACTAAAGTGAAGGAACTTTTTGTTTCCAAATCAAAACAGGAATTTACACTGAGCTGATATTCAGTGGAAATTGAGTGCCTATTTTTAAAGAACGATTAAGCAACCTGCAGTTGTAAAAAAGTATTTATACCCACTGAGCTAAAGCCAGTATTCTTTTTAGCTCAGTTTTCATACCAGGTATATCTAACATATACACCAAGAAAAATACGGTATAAATATCGATGTTATTTACGGGAAGGTACTTATAGTAAAGTACGATTTTTACTTTGATTTCATTCTTTTGTATTCCTGACAAAACTTTATATTTTCGTAATTCATTATAATAAAATTCAGCCAATATTAGTTCTTAATTTTAAAACTTAAGAAATCCCAATCGTAATCAGGCTTGTACATGGATTGTCGTCAATGGGGAATTATATTGACACTAGAAATGATAATTGAATACGGACTTTCTTCCAATGTCTTGCTTCTTTTAGCGACTCCCAGCGTTTGTAAAATAAATTACCATAAAAAAAATATAATTTCTTCTACATCAAAAAAAGGAAATTCATTACATAAAAACACGATGATTAAATCGACAGTGTAAAACGATGTTAACCAGCGGAGAATGAGTTGGGCAAAATGGTCGAATTAGTGTCTTTTTGCCTACTTCCAGCTTTTTAAGTATCACTCCGCGGCGCTCGTTCGGTTAAATGTAAATCTCCCAGAAGTCATCACTCCAGGTTAGTATTCTTTAGCTCAGTGGTGAAATACCCATTACCATATCTATTTTCCCTTAAACGAACAATGAAAAGTAAACCAACGGTCCTTTAAATTCGACTTAAAAGGACCGTCAGGGCATAACGAATTGGCGCAAGTAACTAATGTAAAAAATTTCTTATGAATTTACTCTACCCTTGTAGACTTTAATGCCCTAAAACCGTACAATTCAATCAAAAAGTTCCACCTTGCCCCTATTTCCCCCCAATGGGGTTGTTTCACGTCGTGGATGGCAACAGCTCCAACGGTTTGTTGTCATTTGTTGCCTGAATTGTTTTGGTATTCGAAAATGAGTTTTCTAAGAATATTTTACTTATTAAATATTTTAACTGCCAACTTTTTGCTGTGCTGTTGGTTGTTCAAAACATTTGTTAAAGAAAGCTTGCATAGAAAGAAAAAAAATATTTTCATGTATATCGGTCATTTTGAGAGTGAAACCGAAGCAACCAATGAAATCCAGTACGGATACAATTGAAAACTAGAGCGTTACATCATTTGAAATCTTCCCATTGAACAATGAAACGTTAAAGGGTAGATAAAGGGTTAAAGTGCAGGGCTGCGTGCAAAGGAACCTTTGGCACACTTCCGAGGGAATGTCTTAAATAACATTTTAGCTTCCACACTACGTTTATAACGTAAAAAGTGGAAGGTATTATAATCGTCCAGTCTGTCTAACCGTCCGTCACCCACTTTCATAGCCAAACTACAAATGCTACAGGCAAGTGTGATACGTCAAAAAATGCAGCGCATCGAAATTAGAATACATTGAAAATTTCAGAAAAGAATTCGAAGTACTTCAATTATTTAAAAAAATGCAAAATTTAATGCTCATTAAAAAAGCATAGGAAGCCATTTTTATTAGAATTAAATCACCATTGCCATTCGCAACAATCGCTCGAGAAACTTTAATTCTTTTAGACAATAAATTAAAATAAATTTAATTTTGAGACACCGATCAGTTTGAAATGACGTCAAATATATTTCACTACGAGATTCTCTGTATGTTGATATGAAATATTTTGATTCTATTTAAAAGCGAGGAATATTACATATTTATTTTTTGAAATAAAATTAATTTTTGCAAACGATAAGTAATAATTATTGAATTTGCGAAATAAAATAAATGAAATTAGCCAAATTTAGCATGTAAATGTTTAATATAGAATAAATGCTGTATTTGGCGCCTTTTTACATGTTAAACACAACTGTTGTGTGGAAGCGGGTTCAGTGACAGATTCTGTTGCATTGTTTAAATCTATGGACTTACCAAGAGAGTAGTATCGAATCTAATCCTTGTTTTATGGTCCAGGCGCCAACAACTTATTCAGCTACATATCCAATTACACAAATTACCCAACAGCATTCTATATCTCTCAAATGAACTAACATATAACTAAAGTCCTTATGTATCTATACAGCTGTAAACGAAAATCTAAATAACACCCAGCAGATCTCGATCACAACTAAGCACGTGTTTCAGAACACCTCCTCGGAGTGACATCGCTCATCGTGTGCACTCGTCCCAGTTCAGTGACTCGTCCTCTATCGGAGAAACGATAAAACACCCAACCTTGAAAGCTCTTTGGACTTATATAATACTAGCTCTTATACCCGACGTTGCACGGGTAGAGGTGGAAAAATAATTTAACAGTCATTTTAACTATTTTTTTTCTTTCATTTTAGTTACATAAGATATGAAGATTACCCAGTAATTTTCCATTTAATTACCCAACTTGGATATAGTAATGATTAATATTAATTTCAAAAATACCTTTGATAAGAAGCGCAAATTAAAAAGAATACATATTTAAGTAAAAAATAATCAGTAAGAATTAAAAATGGAAAAAAGGTAAATCTTAAAAGGGTCTCAAACATTTATTTTAACGCAATTCAAGGGAGTTCTCCAATAAATTAAGTAACTTTTTTGGACACTTTGTAGATATAAATACAATATAAGCAGTACAAAATGGCAGAAAAAAATGCGTTTAGGACAAAGATTGGTATAATCTGTTCTTCCAAAGTAGTTAAAATTTAAATCTCACTTTAAACTGATCACTCTTGGTCTGCGTGCAGAAAATAAAATATTCTTAATGAAAGTGAATTACATGATCTAATTGTTTAGATGTTATAAAGCTACTCCAGCAAACAGCAAACGATTTGCATTTTTTATATTTATTTGTTTTTTTTTAACTGTGATAGAGATACTAAAGCAAACGATTTTTATTTTTAATATTAAATATTTTTCTAACTGCTAAAAAGCTAGCAAACGATTTTTGTTTTAGATGTTTATTTCTAATTTTTTAGCTGTAATTAAACTAAATACACTTAAAAATCGTTTTAACAAATGTGTAAAATAAAACTAAATAAACAATCCGTGAAAACGTGCTGTTTAAGAGCAATAAACCTCTAAGGTCTTCAATGCATTGAATGTTAAACATAAAAACGTTCGAAAACGATAAAAGGAATGGTCTGATTCGAAAAATTCTTAGCCTATGTTTGTTCCGGAGATGAGATGAATTTTTGTGCCAAATTTCGTGACGATCTGTTGCGTGGTTCTTTAGATCTCGTGTCTTAAACAAACAAACAAACAAAAAACAAAAGTTGCCTTTTATGTATATAGATAAAACCTTTTAGCTCATTTGGCACGTCTTGAGAAAAAAATTAGCGAGAAAATAGATATAGCTACAAACACACCCATTATACAGCTCTAACACAATGACCTTCGAACAACCAACCAGCTTATAAATTATTTATAAAAAAAATGCCCATTCGGCGAGTTTTAGTTAATAATTTGGCGAGTTTGGCAACGTATTTGGCGAAAAAATAAAGACATAAAACCCTAATATGCAGCTCTAGTGCGACGGCCTTTATTAACCATCATAGTTCAGTAATAGCTTAACGATAAATTTATTGCTTAAATATGCATACATGCAGTCAACAGAAAAATCAATGAAAAAATCATCAAATAAACCCACAATGAAATCCGGGAATGGAGACTGCCGGAATTACGTCACTTGAAACATGTCAATTATTTTTCAAATAATGAATTTAGTTTCTGAAGTTAATGGCAACAGAATAAAATAAACATTTTCAATTTTAATTACTTTTGTTAAAAGTTTTATTTAATTTTTTCAGCCGATGGCATCAGGAAAGTAAAAAAATGATCGGATTTGAGCCCAAGTGGTGTAGTTTTTTCAGAAAAACGTTCGAAACGATAGAAGGAATGGTCTGATTCGAAAAATTCTTAGCCTATGTTTGTTCCGGAGATGAGATGAATTTTTGTACCAAATTTCGTGACAATTTGTTGCGTGGTTCTTTAGATCTCGTGTCTTATACAAACAAACAAGCAAACAAACAAACGGAAGTTGCCTTTTATGTATATAGATTGTAATGTTTTTTTTTGCAGTTGACATTGAAGATAAAAGGGGGCGTTGGCGTTCATTAATCACGTGATGCAATTTTGACGATTTCTTGACCCCCCCCCCCCCCCCCCCTCCCCTTGGTGAGATTTCGTGAGATTTGGCTCGTTTTAGTACTAACATGTAGATGGCAGCACCAATTTTCGTAAAAGACATAATAGCTAGGTTTTAGAATAGAAAGAACAAACTTGTCATTTGAACAGAATTTATTAATGTTGGCAATAACAATGACACAAGCGTTAAAACGTTAAAAAATTATTGTTTCGTTAAAAAAAATTATCGTTAAAAAATGATTGTAAAAAAATATTGTTTCATCATATTCATGCCTTTGAAATTTTTGACGTGCATTTATTTATACATTTAGCTTTTGTTAGATTGCTGGAAGGCTGCTTAAGATTTTATTGAATACAATTTATTCTGTCTGCGTAATTTGATAAACAAAGTTAAACCTAACTGTTATAAAAATATAGGATCTGCTTTACATAATAAGTTTTGGCTTTCAATACCAATTTAAAATTATATTAATATTTAAAATTATACTATATATTTTTCTCGATGGTGAATGGTACCATCGAGTCTGTATGTATCGACGGCAAATGTTTTTTTTTCATTAAAAATATTTCAAAGCGAAAAGTTATGTATGGTGCTGTTAAAATATATGATTTTAAAGAAAATCAGAATATGGTTTAAAGAATGAAATTAATGATTTAAAATTGTTTTTTTCCTAACCAAATATGATGTTTACCACCATGAACCTATTTTGGAATTAGTGTTAAAACCCAGTCCCCAACATGATTTTATAAACCTCCAAGCATGAAACATTTTATAAAAACCCAAAATAAAACAACATACATTCATTATTCTACATACTACATTTACATAGGCTACAGGATGGAAGAATCCACAATACAAATTATAAAATACATACTATCGTAAGCTTATTAATATATTTTGTCATTCAACAATATGTATGCACAAAAACAATGGTCGGTCTGTTCATTGGTGACTTTCGGCGAGATAGAAAATTAGGGTTGCTATGTCAATCAAATTGAATGAAATATAAAATAGAATGTTTACCATACTTGGGCATTTTCGTTTCTTGGTAACATAACGCAAATCACCAAATCATGACCGGCCATTATATAATGTAGCTCTTACAAAACCACTGTTTGCACTTTAACTGTTTGCACTTTAACTGTTTGCACTTTAAAGTCCCTCTCCCAAATCTCAGTGATTCGTTCTCTCAGACTTGCTTCTCTTTGCTGTTAAAGTGAAGTTGATATTTCTAATTTATGTAAATTTATGCTTTAGACTTACAGAAATGCAATTCTCATTATAATTTTGTCCAATTTCGCTGTATGTTAAAATTTATAACGTATTTTATAATTATGAATTTTATGTATATTTGCAAAAAATCTTATTTAAAATGCTTAGTTTACTATTGGCTAACATACATAAAATTTGCATAATTCAACCGTGATTTGTCGAAAAGATCTAGCGATTTTCCGTTGTCCTTATAATTCTGACCACCACTGTAGCTTCTAGCAACATTAGTTTAACATTACCTTCTTTTTATTGGTGTACATGGTTGCTAGAAAAAGTTATTTATCGCTCTTTCAAAACTGGCCAAATTTTCTAATTTGTCGATTTGCCAGGGACTAAAGGACTTTACCACTTTCTATTTTAAACAAAGAATTTCACATAGCTATCCATTAGTTTAATACGACAGTATGCATCTTTTAAAACTTTGTGCACTGTATTGAGATTTAATTTTAATTGTTTGCCATTGCCTATTTTAAAGCTACCTGTGCAATTAATAATAATATATTAGGATAAAAAAAATACTCGGGACACAAAAATGCACTTTATGATGAGTTTATTTTCTTTTTTCTTCCTTTTTATTTATAATATAAATAGTTTATTTATAATATATTATATATAATTTTATATATAATATAATAACTAAATTACACTGACCAACAACGAAATTTTGTTGAATGAATATGATTTACCATTTTATTATTTAATGTTTTGAAACTGCATTAATGAAATACCCATTACCATATCTATTTTCCCTTAAACGAACAATGAAAAGTAAACCAACGGTCCTTTAAATTCGACTTAAAAGGACCGTCAGGGCATAACGAATTGGCGTAAGTAACTAATGTAAAAAATTTCTTATGAATTTACTCTACCTTTGTAGACTTTAATGCCATAAAACCGTACAATTCAATCAAAAAGTTCCACCTTGCCCCTCGTCATTTATAATATATATATATATATATATATATTATATATATATATATATATATATATTATATATATATATATATATATATAATATATATATATATATTATATATATATATATATATATATATATATATATATATATATATATATATATATATATATATATATATTATATATATATATATATATATATATATATATATATATATATATATATATATATATATATATATATATATATATATATATATATATATATATATATATATATATATATATATTATATATATATATATATATATATATATATATATATATATATATATATATATATATATATATATATATATATATATATATATATATATATATATATATATATATATATATATATATATTCCCCGGAGTCGGGACTTTGAAGCATGTTTAAAGTGCACTCCCTCCCTCCACACGGGGTTATATTCTTCGGACATTTTTTAGTTGCACGGGTCGTTATAGGTCGGAAGTTATTTTGGTAATGGCGGTACCTGAACCTGGGACCTTCCACATGAAAGGCGAACGACTTAACCGACTAGACGCCCCAGCCCTATTGAATTGTATGAAAAAATGCAGTGGAATTTTTTTATTACATCTGGGCATTTTCTTTGCTTGGCAGCGTGACGCAAATCGAAGCCAACTATTAAATCATAACTGTTCTGACAAGTTTGACAGGGGCCTATGAGAAAGCCCTCTAACTCCTGAAAGGGCCTAGATACAATCGGCCATCCCCTTATATCAGAAAGGGAGAATATCCGAATGGGAGGAGATTATAATATTCTGATGAGTTGCTGACACACCAGCGGAGAGCGGATCAATTGGTTTGAAATAAAAGTTTACACAAAAACAATCACCGTTATAAAGAGTACACCCGTGCAACGCCGGGTTTTAATCCTAGTATTAATATAAAAATTCTTGTTTGTGGTGCTGCCATCTTTAGGCAAAAGTGTAAACGAAATCGTTGCTTCCTCTAGAAATCGGAAAAGAGTAAGATGAATTTTGTTTTATGTTATATCCGATTTTTTTTAATTAATGAAACTATCGTTTTTAGCTTCCGCACTTCGTTTATAACGTAAAAAGTGGAAGGTTTTATAATCGTTCAGTCCGTCTGTCACCCACTTTCATAGCCGGAACTACAAATGCTACGGACAAGTGTGATACGTCAAAAAATTAAGCGCATCGAAATTAGAATACATTGAAAATTTCTGAAAAGAATTCGAATTCGAAGTGCTTCAATTATTTTTTAAAAAATGCAATATTTAATGCTCATATAAAAAGCATAGGAAGCCGTTTTTATTAGAATTTAATCACCATTGCCATCGCAACAATCGCTCGAGAAACTTTAATTCTTTTCGACGATAAATTAAAATAACTTTATTTTTGCGACATCGATCAGTTTGAAATGACGTCAAATATATTTCAATACGAGATTCTTTGTATGTTGATATGAAATGCTTTCATTCTATTTAAAGGCGGGGGAATATTACATATTTATTCTTTGAAACATAAATAAATTTTTGCAAACGATAAGTAATAATTATTCAATTTTCGAAATAAAATAAATGAAACTAGCCAAATTTAGCATGTGAATGTTTAATATAGAACTAATGCTGTGTTTGCAGCCGTGTCTCGCTCAATGTTAAGAAAACGCGGCCGTTGCCAAAAGCTAGGCGGTAAACTATTTGGCTTCTTTTCTAATTTGGCGCTTTTACTTGGCTCCAATCAGAGACATATAATTGTAGAATGGACTGCGCATTGGCAAACCTAAAGCGATCCCCTCATGGGTCACGTGCTGGTGTAAGATTTACCCCAGCACGTGATCACGACCAGTTGGCGAGTTTTTTCACAACGACTTGAACATATGAGGCCGACAATCTAGTGGTATGAAAAATATGTTGGGAAAGGAACAAAGATGAATTGCTATTTCGGTGAAAAAGATTGCTATTTTTGGCAACTTATAGCAGCTGTTTTAATAAAAAAAAGCTAAACATTATTTTTTATAATTATATTATCGTGGATCTGATCAATGCATGTGGCGCAGAAGGCTAATTCGAATTTTTACAGAATATTTTTATCAAGAAAATAATCCCTGACCTTAAAAAGAGCTTATAGAATAATTTACTCTAATCAAAGTTGGGTAGACTAACCAGTGAATGAACGCTTAAGCACAATTTGTTTTATGAAAATTCATACATTTTAAAGAAAATATAACTTCTGGTGTATGACAATGTGAACACATCTGTCATTACATTTAAATTCTACAAAAAAAAGGAGGTGAATTTATATTGCATTGCTTTGGGTCTTTTGGGGGTCCAAATAAAAAGTGGTACAAAAGCCAAGTGAATGAACAGTTCTTATACCAGTGAATGAACACAAAAATGTCCAGTCAATAAACATGTTGGACTTTAATTAAAAACTAGATTCTTAGGTTCATAGACTAGATAGCTTCTTACTAGATGGGAGGAAGTCAGTGTTGCTAATTCATCCAGTGGAATGATTTTCAATCCTTATTTTATAAATGTATTTACCAACTGTTCATTCACTGGGGCCTGTTCACTCACTGGTCAGTCTACCCTATAGGCTTTTAGGAATAAATTACTATAAATATACCCAGGCAGCACACCAATGTGGGATCCACATGGTCCGACGTGGGCCCACGTGGTTCAGATGGGCACTGGTGGGCCCCATCAGCCCATCACCAAACCATGTGAATCCCATGTACTCAATTTTAGCAAATTATGCGTTAATTTCGATAAAATATGAGTAAAATATTATTTATTTTTTAATAATTAGGTGAAATTACTGTATTTGGATGCTAAAAATGTTATATTTTACGCTTTTCCTAGAAAAAATATAACCACGTGGATCTACATGGGACATTATGGGCAACCCATATAGATTTCTGTGGGCAATCCATAACAAGCCCACGACATTGATTAAAGTAGTTTAGAACTCGGTTTTCATTCTTAGTCAAATGGACTGTTTATAACTCAAATAAAATAGGTTTCATTGTTAACTAAAAATTATTGTAACATAAAAAATATGCATCCGTATATTATTCTAAATTAATTCCTCGAGGCAAATTGAAATTATATTTGATAAAGAAAATCAATACCGTGAATTTCAAGGTGTAATAATTGATGTTGTTCACTAATGCATTTTTAGAAAAAAAATTAGTACAATTTATAGCTATTTTAATAAAACAGAGTTTTATAGAAGAACCCGAATGGGCCGATATGGGACAACCCAGGTGGGCCGATGTGGGATGACCCAGGTGGGCCGATGTGGGATGACCCATCTAAATCTATATGGATTGCCCCATCTGTCCTATAAAGTGAACTTCTGTCCAAATACAATATTTTTTTATCCTCCAACTATATATTATGCAAATTAGTAAAATATATATTAATTGTTTCGGTATATTATTAACTAATAAAGAGATCGTTCAACTTGAAAGGAAAAATCGATTGCTCATGAAAAATTGTACTGGGCTGATGTGGAGAAGCCCAGGCAATCCCAGGTGGTCCAATGTGGAAGAAAACCATATGGGCCTATGTGGGATGGCCCATGTGGGCCGACGTGGTTTCACCGAAAAAAAAGGTGGTCGTTTCTTTCTGGGCCCCATATGGAAGCCCACTAGGAAACCACGTAGGCCCATATGGGGGTGCTACCTGGGTACCTATCTAAACAATCTTACCTGTAAAGTATCACAGATCTTTTTTAATTTATGTTTACATTTTATAAACTGCACAAAAATTAGGCATCTAACAGAGATAAAACGAATGGAAGCAAATATTTCTAATTGAACACAGCAGCAAACCCACGTGACTTGGACATTGATGTGAGTCATCATTGCGGTTTGCCAGGCTAGATTTACCTGATTTTCAGGTCTGGCGACAATTGGCATAGTTCTAACGAAACATGAGCGATAAGTTGCCATATGTTGCAACCTTTCTCCTCTTGGCGATTTTCATGATTGGTACGCTTTTAGAAGCTGCTTGACAGAGCAATGAGCAGTCCATTCTATTTATGTCTATGGCCCCGATTCTTCCAGCGATTTCATCGATCTATAAATGTTACTAGATAGACCAAAATACTTAGGAAAATGAGGCCACTGCCAGTCTATGTTAGCGACTGTTATTTTTCCTATTTATCTTATTTGGAGGAAGGTGTGGTAACGAATGTAAACAATATGAAATTTAAGTAATATTTTTGGGAGTAAAAATGCATTTGGTATACAATTTTATATTCTCCTTCGAAAATGCATTTATATTATATTAGTATTTATTCATTTTGTTATTGACGGTTTGGAGAAAGGGAAACTTTTGATTTTAATTGAAAAATAAAATGAATAATTTTAAATAAAATCTATTTACAATATCGTAAAAAAGAAAATCATTATTCATAAATAATAATTTCTTAAATAACGTTTTATTTGTCCGTGAAGTCCGCCGACACAGAAAACAAGAATTGCCCATTTTTTTCACTTTTCTGTTACTATGATAAAACACAAATTAGATTTACTAGAGAAATTAAAAATAATCCAATTAATTAAAATAATAACTTTCGAGCAGTCTATAAGAGATTTAAACATACGAAAATTTAAACGTTGTGCATCATCTTTTGTTCTATGAAAGGAAATAAAAGATTTTTACAAAAAAAGTTTTGAAATTTGATCATTTCCAAAAAATTTTGTCTGATAGAATGAAACTTTTTAAAAAGAACACAATTATTCGAAAAGTGCATAATTAATTATTTAATCGTAAATGATATAGCAATAAAAATGTTTAACTTTCTTTCCGTAAATGATGAATGCTATTCCCAAGTCTTTCTTTTAGTGAAAGTGTAAAATTAAAATTCTCGATTTGATTTTTATTAGCAAACGGTAATAAATGTTGAAACAAAAATTAATATATATTCGACGATTGATTTCTTCGCATGCTCACCAACCCTCATCATCAGTATTGATTGCAGAAGTAGATGTGTGTTGACACTAGAGAGCAACTTCCAGTAAAATTTAGTTCGAAAATTAAATTTAAATTAAAAAAATTTGACTTTGGCAGTCAAGTTTATAAAAATTGCCAAATGACGTCATTTTTTTACTGCGCATGCCCTGGATATCAAAAAACGGCCGCACTTTTTCAGATCCGTAGCCATTGGAGCGAGACACGGCTGTGTGCCTTTTTATTTATTCAATATTTTCACTGTTGCCATTTCGTCAAACGTACGAGAAACTTTATTTAAAATAAAAATAAAACTCTTGAAAGAATGTTTATTTATGAGATATAATTTAGTTTGGATTGTTGTAATATCACAATAGAGTTCTTTTGATGGTTCATTATATATGTATGAAGAAGGATGCATAGAGAATTCTAACTTTGAATAAAAAAATAAGCGAAAGTTCGCTTTTATTTTTAAAGCATCAATTTTACTAATTATTTATTATTCTCTTTTTCGAAAGAAATTTAATGATTATGGGAAATTGTGGCAACTAAAATATTTTTATTACACTAAGTTGCATCATTATTTTTCGAATTTCAAACAAATTCAGCAAACGATAATGAGTAATTATTAATTTGCGAAAGAAGATTAATGAAAATAGCTAATTTTGGCGTTTAAAAGTTTGAATTAGAAATAAATTATAAGCTGAAGGCCATGTTTGGCGATTTTTTTTCAGAGGTGTATAAATAGTGCGTTTTTTGTTGAGCACAAATACTGTGTGGAAGCGGTTTACGTGACAGATTCTGTAACACACCTACTTGTTTTAATTAATGAAACTGTCGTTTTTAGCTTCCACACTACGTTTATAACGTAAAAAGTGGAAGGTTTTATAATCGTTCCGTCCGTCTGTCTGTTTGTCTGTCTGTCATCCACTTTCGCATCACATAAGCTGGGATTGTATGCTTATGCGATTAAATTAATGCTACAGACAAGTGTGATACGTCAAAAAATTCAGCGCATCAAAATTAGAATACATTGAAAATTTCAGAAAAGAATTCGAATTTGAAGTACTTCAATTATTTAAAAAACTGCAAAATTTAATGCTCATTTAAACAGCATACGAAGCCAATTTTATTAGAATTAAATCAGCATTGCCATTCGCAACGATCACTCGAGAAACTTTAATTATTTTAAATAATAAATTAAAAGAATTTTTTTTGCGACATCAATCAGTTTGAAATGACGTCAAATATATTTCCCTAAGATATTCTTTGTATGTTGATATGAAATATTTTGGAACAATTTTTAAATCACTGTATTTCAACTTAAATGTAAGATTTATATATATATATATATTTTACAAGTTCAAAATTGAATTTTCATTTATTTAAAAACTCATTCAACAGATGTTAAAAGATTTCCATATTTCAGTTATGGAACACTTTATACAAACATGTAAGTGTCCCATTAGTCCCCATATGTGGGATCTAATGGGACAGAGCGCAGGCCAACGGGACATGGTAAATGGTATCTTAATTAAAATTTAAAAAATAAAATTAAAACTAATTATAAAAGGTCCTGAAAATAAAATCTGATAGCAAACACTAGTTATGTAATTAAAATAAAATTAAATTTTATTAAAAAAAATATTTCATACTAGAAAATGACAAATTAAAGTTAAAACTGAAAATCCAGAATGCTCGCATAGTTTTTTGATTGATCACTCGACAGGGTTGTTTAGTAACTAAGTCTTCTAAATTTATCCAAAACTTGTCCTCTATATTTCATCAAGCAACATGCTTGTACCTGTTTGCTACCTTTCCGAGCAATTGCTCGAGGAGGAACCTAGGAGGATAGAATGAACAGGAGCCGTCGCGTGGATTCAAACGTACGGGAACCGAGTGAAGCGAGAGGTGGAGGGGAGGTAGGGAAAAGGCAGCCATCTTTGTCTACCTATTGTTCATATGGTCTTCTATGGGAGAATTTACGATTTTTCTTTTTGATAAAAAAATTTGATCACATTACGGAAAACGAATACACATATATATATTTCTAATATGCTCAGTAGATATATATCAGTGTGTTGGGCAAATTTTAATTGCACAAACAATTAATGATTAACAACTAATTAATTGTTAATTGTTACTACTGCAATTAACAATTATTCAATTGTAATTGTAGAAAACTGCAATTAACAATTAATCAAATATAGTTGTGACAAACTGCAATTAACAATTAATCAATTGTATTGTAATTGTGGAAATTATTGTTAATTGTAGTATTAACAATTAATTAATGTTAACTCCGACTTTCCGACCGACCAACAACGACTACCCGACCGACCGACAAAGACCGTTTACGAGACTGACTGACCGACCGACCAATACCGACTAGCCGACCGACCGACCAAGACTGGTCGGTCGGGTTGTCGGTCAGGGTCGATTGGTTGGATTGTCAGTCTTGGTCGGTTGGGTTGTCGGTCTTGGTCGGGTGTCGGTATTGGTCGGGCTGTCGGTCTTGGTCGGACTCTCGGTCTTGGTCGGGTTGTCGGTCATGGTCGGGCTGTTGGGCTTGGTCGGGTTGTCGGTCTTGGTCGGGTTGTCGGTCTTGGTCGGGTTGTCGGTCTTGGTCGGGCTGTCGGTCTTGGTAGGGCTGTCGGTCTTGGTCGGGCTGTCGGCCTTGGTTGGACTGTCGGCCTTGGTCGAGTTGTCGGTCTTGGTCGGGTTGTCGGTCTTGGTCGGATTGTCGGTCTTGGTCGGTCGGTCGGAGAGTCGGTTTGGTTGATTGGTCGGGTTGTCGGTGTTAGTCGGGTACCGGTCTTGGTCGGATTGTCGGTCTTGGTCGGATTGTCTGTTTGGTCGGTAGGTCAGGTAGTCTGTCTTGATCGGTCGATCGGGTTGTCGGTCATGGTCGGTCGGTCGGTATTTGTTTTATAAAACAACTAAAAAAGTTAAATACAATTAATTTAATTGCAAGGTGCAATTAAAAGTTCAATTGCAATTAATTTCATTGCAAGGTGCAATTAAAAGTTCAATTGCAATTAATTTCATTGCAATTTAATTGCAATGTGCAATTAATTTTATTGCAATTACTTTTACAATTGACAATTGATTAATTGAATGCCCAACATTGATATATATATATGCATTATTTAAAATATAATAACAAATAAACACTTAAAATTTGGCGATATTAAAATTGGTTCCTCTGGAAATCTTAAAATTAGTTTGTTTTAATTTGGGGGAGTTATTAACAACTCATATTTACAAAAACAAATACTGTTTTTAATTTTAAGTAATGTGAGAATAACAAAAAACTACTTAAATAAATTAGCTTACCTCAAAATAATACAATCCCATAGAGTTGACAAGCCAGAAATCGCAATGTTTTGCGTTAATCAATATGGCTGCCACGAACTGCGCATGCGCGTCTGAAAGGGAGAGGGGAAAGCTTTTTCGCTTCATGCTGAGGCCACATGACTACTCCTGTTCATTCTATCCTCCTAGGGAGGAACTTGAACTGTCGTGCAGACGGTTTCATCACAGTTAAATATTCTTTACGATCTAAGGGTACGCTCTCAGTGGGACTGGTTTTCACATTTCTGAAAACCCACTTCGACTACTTATTTCAAGTGAGTGCGCATGCGCCCACCTGGTGAGCAGAAAATAAGCGTCTGGTTTTTCCGGAATGAAATATTCATTCTGATTTCTGCGCTTAGTTTAGTCACGTGGTGCGCAATTCTGAGGTTATTTTGATTTGGCTGCAAGGGATACGGCAAATGTTGTTTTGACGAAAGTTGCACTAATCTTTGATTAATTTACCTTCAATCATTTTCAAAATGTAATTGAAGGTAGAGGGTTCCATCCGAAAGTATTCATAAAATTTTGACGGATCTTCTTTCAATTCCGTTAGCAAATGGTGATATTCGCCAAGTTTTGCTCGACCTTTAATTATGGGATGAACAACATACTTTCTTTCTGGTTATATTTTTGACTGTAGGCTTTCTAAAGATAAAATTGAAATTAACGATTACTCTTCGTATAAAACCATGGAACAAATACACTGCTAAAAACAATTGGGGGATCACTTTGCTTACTTTTGTTACCCTTCCAGTCATAACTTTTTATTTTTTATTCTAAAAATCTAAAAGTTGTGAAATAGATTTATTAAGCATCCAATGAAATGATAAAAAAGAAGGGAAAAATCGTAATTTTTCAAACTAAAATTTAAGGAAAAAAATGGAATCATAACTTTTGTATAAATTATATCACAATTTTTTCAAAACTTTATTTGTTAAAAATAGTTAAAACCAATTTTTAAACATCTAAAAATGCAAGCATGACGAATTTAGGGTCAATTTATTTAATAAAATTGTTTCAGGGCAATTTTTATTTTAAAATGTTTTTTATATTTTTATTTAATTAAAACTTAACATTATTTAGTTCTTCAAAATACATGATTCTTCCATCTAACTGTACAAAAAGAAAATATAACCTTAACGAAAAATGTATGGATAATTTGATAAAACTTATTTGAAATAAGTGCGAGCTTAACTTAGTGAGAAAAAAACTAACTAACGCAAACCGATAATCCAAATTTAATCTTTGGAAAATGGAAATCCCTTAATTGTTTTGGTATTGAGTAGTGTATATAAAATTCAGGAAAAATTAGAAATCGGAGAAAGAAAACACGGTAAACAGAACACTGTAAACAGCGAACTGAGAGCGTACCCTAAAAGAATATTTCATCATATCCTCATAAGATTATTGAAAACTTCTGAATATTTGCCTGTTTGCCTTGTTGTAGCTTTTAGCAAGAGCCAAACTAATTGCTTCAGCAGCTCGTATGGAGAGAAAACTACGACGCTTCATAAATTCATAAAGCCAATATATCCCTGATATCTTATTCAAATGTGTATAAAAACTTTAGATCTAGTGCTTACACTGCAGTTATATTGCCTTGGTTGTTGACCGAGCCGTGTCCCGAGCTTCAGTTTGGATTTGACCTTGGATTTCTCAAGGATTTCCAAATGCTTTTTAAGAGAAATTGGCGAGAATTGGCGAGTGATTCCATATCGCGTTCGATTTTATTCATCGGCCGTATCCCATAGAAAATTTAGGAAAATCTCCTTTTTTCAGTTTTTAACTGTTTGTAATGTTTTTAACGGGCGTAACTGTTTTTTAACGGGACATGACTGTTTCTTAATGGGATATGACTGGAATCTCTGCTGCCGGTTCCTGCCTATTATTTTACAGGGAATTTTTTTTAAAAGTGTGTAGGAGAGTGTTTTTTCTTGATTGTTTTTGTTTTCGGGGACTATTCTTTTCCGTAGTTATATTTTTAACTTTTAATGTCGGAGTATTACTGAATAAAATTAGGTCAAGTAAAAAAGGGTTTATATTATTGTCTGCCAAAAATTTCGAAATTATTAGTATTAAAAATAACTGATTAAGCTATCCACTCCAACCAGGTTTTAGTATTTCAATGCAAAATCTGGTTTAAAAATTACATTTAATGATTACGGGTGAGATTATAAGAGATCGAATACTTTTATTAACATAGAAACATTTTATTATCAACATATTTTACAGTGTTAAATTTTGAATTTCATTCATATATATGTTTGAATTTTACTTTCAAAATAATAAATGCGTCCTGTTTTAAATCAAAATATATTATGTAAAACCTCTTAGAAAAACTCATAAAATTCAATTTGAAGTTTTAAAATAATTTTTCACCATGTAGGATCGCTTAAAAAAAGAGAGAACCCGCCAAGATGGCTGCTCTCTACCTATGGTAACCCTTTCCTTTGAACTTACCGCTTTTTTTCCGATCCGATTGGGAAACTCGCTCGGGTATCAACCCGAGCGAGACATTGGATATCTGCGGTTACACTACTCGGGTCAGTGCCTTGGTTAACGCCTTCAGTTTAGCTCAAGGCGCTGACCGGGTTAGTGTAACTGCGGTATTAGGCAAACTCTTATGCCGATTTTCTTTTTTCAATTGCCGTGATTGCCGTGAAAAATTCAACCAGTTTACTACATCAGCCTAGCCGTAGACTTCAACCGAAAAAGCATTTACCTATTTGTGGAAACTCTGTGTGCCGTGAAAGCTCAGTTGGTAAAGCATTGGACTGACTATTTAATGGTCAGTGGTTCGAGCCCGGGTTCGGCATATTGTTATTCTTCGATTTTATTGTGATAGGTATATCCGCTTTGTAACCTGGGTGACCCAGATTTGATTGCCTGCCAGGAAGAGGTAAAATTTCGTTTTTTCCTTATAATGTGTTAGTTAAAAAACAGCTTTTGCTTTAAAATTGCATATTATTAGCATAAAATAATCAGATTATCTTTATAAATTGTGCGATAGTTTTCTGGCACATCAACTGTTAGTTTTCTTTGTAAAAACAACAGACTTTTTGCAGTTTTCTATGTAAAAGCAACATACTTTTTGCAGTTTTCTCTGTAAAAACAACAGACTTTTTGCAGCGTATGTTCAAATTTAAAAATTTCCAATGTGAAATATCCAATTTCCTATTAATATATCCATTTTGACTAAGTAGGAAAATAATAATCAAGCCTACATAAATCTTTGGCTTAGAGCAAACTAATACCTCATATAAAATTTCACTCATTTATTTTACTAGAAATATGAAACTGATGTTTTTAGAAACAAGTTAGGTAGCACAGATAATGTTTAAAACAAATCAGTGATATAAAAAGGCCACGACTCATATTTCGATAATGCTTGTATTTCAATACGCTATAAGAAGCCATACAATGTCACCCAAGTTTTAATCTCGACATAAAAAAGGCGTGTTGTTTTACTGTCCCCTCTTCTTTCACTACAATAGTCGCTAATATGCTGGTTATCTTTTTTTCTTCAATGCAAAAATAATCTCGTGTTTATTATTTTTATTCCATAAAAGTGTTAGTTAAAAATATTTCGGTTAAACCATTTTTCTTACTAATTTGAATAAAAAAAATCATTATATATCTTAACTACATATATCAACTTATTGTACCTTTAAATTGGGATTATTTAACTATCGTTCCATTTAAAAAAGTAAATATTTTTTTAACGTTATTCCCTCATTTAAAAATGTAATCGTCCAATTAAAAAATATACTTACACTTATTAGGTTATTCGTAGGTTAAATAAGTTATTATTATAAGTTTTAATATCTAAAACTCATTTTTTCAAATAAATTACATTTTTAACATATTTTAAAGTTACATGTTACATCGCCATAGATAAAAAAAAAAGTTTAAACTGAAAATAATGTGTTAGACGTCGAAAATTGTAAATGCAATAGATTTTTGTTCTTGATAATTTTTTATCTATCAAAAACACATGATTCTTAGTAAGAGCTGTTACAAAATACCGTTTACCGTTTGATGATAGAGGACATAAAAATTCAATTGTATGTAGTTCCTTTAAAGTTACAGTAGATTTTCAAAACATAACAAACAAAGATATTATAACAAAATTATTAACAATCATAAGAGACTTATTCGTAATAAATTATAAATATCTGCTTTAATTAAAAAAAAGTTATAATGATATAAAATTAGGTCTTGATATATATATAATATAATATATATATATATAATAATATATATATATAATATATATAATATAATATATATATATATATATATATATATATATATATATATATTAATATATATATATATATATATATAATATATATATAATATTAATATATATAATATATATATAATAATATATATATATATATATATATATATATATATTATATAAATATATATATATATGAAGTAGAATAACATCTACTTCACAGGAGAGCATAATTATTATTAGTTAACTACAGAAATGAAGATAGTTTGGACGTCCAAGATCTTTATTATAAAGAAATCATTTAAAGTATTTTAAAAAGTGACTCTATTTTTAATGGTCGTGAGAAGAGTGGATCAGAAGTCAAAAAAAGTCTGCGCGTCTGCAATTCTGTGGGAAAGAATGTATTGACACCTTCGAAAGTTTTAATTTTGATGGGGGTAGTCCGGGATGAAGTAAAATATCCTGTCGATAATGAAGTGAATAACATCTACTTCACGGAGAGCATAATTATTATTTAGTTAACTACAGAAATGAAGATAGTTTGGACGTCAAAGATCTTTTATTAAAGAAATCATTTAAAGTATTTAACGGACGGAGCCAAAAAGAGATATGTCCTCAAAGTCTAGTTAAAAAAGTGACTCTATTTTTAATGGTCGTGAGAAGAGTGGATCAGAAGTCAAAACAAAGTCTGCTGCGTCTGCAATTTCTGTGGGAAAAAATGTATTGACGCCTATTAAAACGTGGGAACTGTTCGATGGATCAGCAAGACATTAACTGAGAGTTATTAAGAAATAACTGACTATTAGAATATTTAGAGATTTGTGTGGTTAATATTATAACTTTATAAAGATTTATACGATATATCACATATCCTCCCTCACAAGCAGTTATCAACCGGTGGGAGAGTTAGAGTTAAAATTTCTAGCTATTAAATGTTGTAACTGTAAAATTTGTCGCGATGTGAACCTGACAGGTGATCAAGCTATCAAATCCACAAAAGGAAAACCTACAGTAATCAGTTCATTAAATTTTTAAAATTGTTAATCCACTCTTCTCCGAATTGGTAATATTAAATATTACAATAATTTTTGTATACAATGTTAAATTGATATTCTGAAAAATTAAGCATGTTCAATAGCAAATTAATAAAACACTTAGAAAGTAAGCAAACGTAAAGCAAGCATAAATAATAGCATTAAAAATTGAAATATAATTAATTGAAAAATTATTAATTGAAATATAATAAATTGAAATATTATGAATTGAAATATTATGAAATTGAAATATTATGAAATTGAAGTATTATGAAATTGAAGTATTATAAATTGAAATAACAATAATAATAATAATAATAATATAAATTGAAATATTATAAATTGGAATATTATAAATTGAAATAATAATAATAATATAAATTGAAAAATTATTGCAGTTGTAAAATTTATGATAAAAGAAATTTAAACCATTAATCTGTTTAAAAATGTTAAAAATTGAGATAAATCAAAGTATAAAATGTTCAAGAGCAAATTCTGTGTGACGGTGTGCAGTAAAATTAATTCGTAATAAAGAAATAACAATGCAGGTTAATGCAGTGTTACGAAAGGACAAATATAACATGCCTCACTTTTTGCAGAAAGAAAAAAAAATGATTTGTCGATAAATGTTTATTTGTTTGTTTGTGTATTTGTGTATTTGTCCGCTGCCGCTCCCGCCGCTTGAAGAGATAAGTACAACCAATGAAGCATGCTATAGTTTGTTTAGACTCATAAAACGTCAGTGAAATTTTCGACAAATTATGTCGCATTGACAAAAGTACCCCTTTATAAGCAAACAGAAAAGCGTTGATTTCTGTGGCTTGTCTGAATAACTTTCAATCAACAGCAAACCAAAAAAAAGTCAAAAACCACATTTGAAAATTTAGAATATAACAATGAAAACTCAAAACACGTCACACAAAAAGTCAGTTTTAAAATATTAAATTAAATAAAAAAAAAATTCCAAATTAAATGTTAAAAAATCAACAAGATAACAATTTAAAGTTTTAAAGTGTCAGTGTGACAAATAATTAATATCAAAGTTAAAATTTCAGATTATAAAATGCTTCACTTTGTTATGCGTATTAAGCAAAAATTAAACGTAAGTATAACAAAAGAGTATAGTAATATCAAAATTGTAGAGTAATATCAAAATTGTAGAGTAATATCAAAATTGTAGTAAAAGTAAAATCGTGAGCACATTAAAGAAATGAAGCATGTTTATAATACGTGGAAATTGAGAGCATCAAAATAAAATATTAATTTGTTCACACATTTTTATAAAGTAATGAAAAAGATTTCACTTTAAAATGCAAAAGTTGGAATAATCAATTTATATAAAATACTTAATTATATTTTCAGGAATGCTAAATGTAAAAAATAATTTTAATAAATGTTCAAAGGATACTTGTTCATCTTGATAGTTTTGGGATCTTAAAAACAGTAACTTAGCACTTCGAATAGCTTCTTCGAACTAGACATCCTTGAGCACAAATTGGCGAATACACACAATTGAAGAACTCAAACGACGATTAATTTCTCGAAAAGAGTTTAAAACATTTAAGTTCAGCAGAGAGTTGTGTAAGCAAGCAGATAGAAAGAGGTATCCAATATTGCAATCCATGGCAGCAAACGACAGGCAGAGGTGAGAAACCACACCCAAGTTGGGAATTTCAGCAGCCATCGAAGAGTCAACCAGGAACTTATGATATTGCAGAGATGAAATAAGACGAGGTCAAATTCAAATTACAGCCAACGACGAAAAGTTTATAGTTTGTAATTAGTCCATACAGTAGCCGAGAAGTAATTAAAAAAAAATTGATTGTGTGCTTTGGCCATTTCGAAAGTTTTAATTTTGATGGGGGTAGTCCACGGATGAAGTAAAATATCCTGTCGACTAATGAAGTAGAATAACATCTACTTCCCAGGAGAGCATAATTATTATTTAGTTAACTACAGAAATGAAGTAGTTTGACGTCAGAGACTTTTTTAAGCAATCATATAAAGTAATATTGCAACGACGGAGCCAAAAAGAGATAGATTCCCACAAGTCTAGTTCACAAAAGTGAACTTTATGTTAATGTCGTGAGAAGAGAGGATCAAAGTTCAAATACAAAGTCTCTCGTCGCAATTTATGTTGGAAAAAATGTATGACGCTATTAAAAAAATGTTGTGTGCTTTGGCCATTTCGAAAGTTTTAATTTTGATGGGTAGTCACGGATGAAGTAAAATATCCTGTCGACTAATGAAGTAGAATAACATCTACTTCCCAGGAGAGCATAATTATTATTTAGTTAACTACAGAAATGAAGCTAGTTTGGACGTCAAAGATCTTTTATTATAAAGAAATCATTTAAAGTATTTAACGGGACGGAGCCAAAAAGAGATATGTCCTCAAAGTCTAGTTAAAAAAGTGACTCTATTTTTAATGGTCGTGAGAAGAGTGGATCAGAAGTCAAAACAAAGTCTGCTGCGTCTGCAATTTCTGTGGGAAAAAATGTATTGACGCCTATTAAAACGTGGGAACTGTTCGATGGATCGGCAAGACATTAACTGAGAGTTTAGATTTATATGTGTGTGTGTGTGTAATTTATAATCCATTAATAGTTGGAAATAATATCAATTAATGCAATCATCGTAATTATTTTCCCCAAAGTTTAAAATAAAAGAGTAGTATAGCATAAATAAATATAAGTTAAGCAAATTAAAGATATTAATGAGAAATGGAGAAAATATTATCTGCCATCAAACAAAAATGCTGCCGAATTCACGAATATCACCTTATTCATGTCCTCGAATCAGCCATTATAATATATTCAAAAAAAAGAAACGTTAAGAAGGATTAAGAAAAAATATAGCAGTGAAAAATTTTAATACTAATTTTCGAGATTAAATACCTTAAAATTAATAGAATTTATACAACAAAAGGTTTTTTTTTATTAACGTCGCTTTGGATATCACATGGAACATTGGCAGCGGTCCCCCATTGTAAGAAAATTATGTTAGAAACGTTAAAAAAATGAAGAAAATTGTTGGCTGTAAAAAATTAATCTACTTTACCATCACAGTGTGAAGGTATAAAATTGCTGTCGTCACCATGTGCTGTGGATTTTAATATAATATGTATTATGTGAAACCGCGATTGACTCACTGGGAGGGGACTCGGGGGGTGCACCTACTTTCTTTGTTTAAACGCTATTGGAATAAGTTGTTCATGTGACTTTGTGAGTCGTGAATACGTCAATTTTTTGTGAAACAAACATTACAATGTTGCGATGTAAAAAAAAACTCAATTGTTTCAGCAATTTTTCAGAAATTATTTTATAGCGCACCCGATACTACTAGCTCATAATGCGGTGCCCATCTCCGTTTGTGTAGGCCTAAAGTGCCCCGAAGAACTGTGATATATATATATATATATATATATTAATATATATATATATATATATATTATATATATATATATATATATATATATATATATATATATATATATATAATATATATATATATATATATATATATATATATATATATATATATATAATATATATATATATATATATATATATATATATATGATATATATATATTATATATATTATATATTATATATATATATATATATATATATATATATATATGTGTTATTTTCCTACAGATTTTCTTTGTTCTAAAACTACTGAAATTAACTGTAAATTACATCGCAATTTATTAAAACACATATTTTCATTTAAATAGAGCACTGTAAGCACTGACACATATTACATTTGTTGAGAACCGCCAAACATTTTCTGTAATATAACTGGTTTTTTTATGCAAATATTTTTCATAACACACAACAAACCATGACAACAAACTATGCATGCGCTAGATGAGGACGCATCGCTATACGCGAAATCCAACAAACCACTCATACGAAGATAAAACGTTGATGATATCGCGGAGCAGGGCGCTTTTTAGAGCCTTGACGTGCGCGTCTTCAGTCCTTCGTGACACCGATACCAGACACACACACACAGAGAACCCATATCGAACGCGCCTTCCAAACACTAAGTAGGCAAAACATATCAAAAATATCATTTTTATGTTTCAGCGGGGAGAAATAGCCTATGCTTTTAGCTTTGCAAACATACCACACTTCAAACAAGCAGAATTCCAATCACAGTTTCAATTTTTGTAAACGCGCACATCGAAATTCGTCTGCATTTCAGTCCCAGACCGTCAATATTAGCTCATTTTAATAGCCTTTTTCTCCACATGGATATTATGCAATTCTTAGAGCATTCGATTTGTTCTGCGTGATTCATAAGATGGTGCATTTTTTTTTAAAATTTGGAGTTATTATCCATTGCAATGTTTAAAAGAGAATTGTGCCTGAATATTTGAAATCTGATAGTTGTTTATTGCTTACTTGCAAATTTCGTAATTGATGTAGTTGAAAAATTAACTCTTATTGGCAACACGTCAAGTTTTATTTAAAAAAACATTGACCAAAGGGTCAAATGCTAAACCCATGCATAGTTTTATCAAACCATATTCAAATTTCTTGCAAAAAAATATTAGTCAGATTAAACAAAAATTAAATCACGAGCAACATTTTTTAAATTTCTAAGAAACGTTAATTATGAATTCTTCTTCTCTCTTGTAATATACAATATAATTTTAGTAAAGTATTCCACTCATTGATAACTCATTTATAAAAATAATATTTTTTTACCTCCTTTTCAAAGCTGGATTTTTTTATTTGTGACCATATCTGGCTCGACTATTTGAGCAAACCTAAATCCTCCACGTCTAATTGCTTGATGAATTTGAATAACTGTATTAAATCACCTCTTGTTCTCTTATTTGCCAGGGAATGCGTGTTTAAAAAAATACGTGTTTTTAAGATCCTAATCTGTTATCGTAATCGATATCTGATAAACCCTAATTGATTTTTAAAGCCATATGCTGAACATTTTTGAGCAAATCGATACATACGCATGATATTGGTAGTGACAAATACCATTATTTGTCCGATACCCATCTTGTAACAAAAGAGATTTATCACAGACACAAAATTCAAATATGGCAAAATTATTATAATTAAATGATCAAGTATTATATGAAACAATTTTCAGTCACAGCATCTTATCGAATTGTTACAAGAGGGCCCGATCCACTGATAATTTTTTGGGTTTTTTTTCAGAACTCCATAAGTATTCTATCGTGTACTGATTGTTCGTATTAAGGGACGCGGTACCCAAAAAGTAAATCCTGTATTTTTATCACTAGCAATCAAATTAAAACTATTTTTACAAAGAACTAACATTCAATAACGTATACTAAAAAAATAATAACAGTTGGAAACATAAGTGTTTTTTTTTTTAAATGAAAAAATTTACGTTTTTTCAAATTGCTACTCCTTCTAACAATTTTTAGAAATTTTTGATGTATTTGCAAATGTGCCACAACATTTTATAATAAAACTTTATATGGGATATTGATCTATCATTTAAACAAGAACAGTCTATGTAGCCTTTATGTTAAAATGGCCAAACATAGGATTTTTTATAAATTTTCAACTTCATCATTTTTTTTAAAAGAAATCTAATTCACACTAGACCTTATCCATATAGTCTGATTTTTCTTAGATATTTAATCTGTTTGAACTGTCTACGTGATAGTTAACAAACTGGGGATTTCTCTCTAAAAATTGCAATGAATGCTAAAGTAACTTCAAAGTCATCTATTTTTAGAAACGCTTGCTTCTTATACTAGTCAAATATAACTTTCTCAAAAATACTCCAACGCATTAATCTTTTTAAAAACATTAGTTAAATCTAAAAAAAAGTAACTTCCTATTAGAAAATCTATGTGACAATACATTACACTATTTTTCAAACTAAAAAGGGAACAGTTGTTAGTCTGCAGTTAATCTCAACAGATACAGTCTAAATAGATTACAATATTAAACTTTTCTTTAGAAAAACAATATTTTCACATACACTGTTTTACAAACTAACGCATATTCGATAAGGACTATCCCCAATATCGTGTTCTGTATATAAATGATAAGAAATAATGGCATCTCAATTAAACCCTTTTCCAGTCAATATTTTCTCAGGTGCATATACATCGCATTTGAAATACAAAAAAAAACGAACCCTCAAGAGTCCGTCTATCACACATCGATCTTTCTAGAATGTTTCAACGGACTTTCTTTTCATGATAAATATAATCGACTAGATAATCCCCTTCATTGTGTTCTAAACTCCTCTGATAGTTCAGTATATATTTTTTTTTTGTCCCTCTTAAACATGACCTTATATTTTAAAAATTAGCCTTCTACTTAACTTCGTCATACGAGGAAGAATTTCAACAATCTCGCAAACTCTACTATGGTGAGTACTTTTTAATATTATTTAAAATTATAAACGGGTAAAGCTTTCAATTCTTATTAAAAAATTTATACATATATTATTTAGATATATTATTATATTAAAAAGCCTTCTACGTTTTTTAAAAAAATATCTAAAGTAATACATTTTATAGTAAATCTGTTTATAACATCTATATTTAATTTATAAATATTTCAGAATAACTTTATTTAACATAGAGACTAATTTTATTCTTTCCTTTCATGGAAATCCTAACAACTTTAATTATAGTAAAATATGTTTTATAACTTATTTTATTATAGTCAGTTTCAAAGTAGCTTTTATACTAAATTTGAAAATTTTTCCAGCCACCTCCTATTTCGAAGAACTGCCCGTCAATGGTGATTCAGAGACCTTTGAGAACGACACAGTTTTACTGACATCAAACTCAGCAACAAGTAATTTCATGTGTTCAGTTTTTTTTAATTAGTTAAAATATACTAATATTGTTTATTAAACTTTAGTTAGATTTTAAAAAATAATTTCGCGATGTACAACTACTTTATTACAATTTGTTTTTTATAAAGTGTTTTTAATATACATACTATCAGATATATATATATATATATATTATATATATATAATATATAATATATATATATATATAGATATTATATATATAAATATATATATACATATATGTATATAATAATATATATATATATATATAATTAAATATATATATAGATATATTATATATTATATATTATATATATATATAATATATAGATATATATATATATATATTATATATATATATATATATATATATAATATATATATATATACTTATACTATTATTAGATTATATATATATATAATTATATATTATATCTATATATAATATGTATATATATATATAGATATATATATATATATATATATATATATATATATATAGATATATATATAGTTATATTATATCTATGATATATATATATATATATATATATTATATATATCGATATGTACATTGCCGCCAAGTGTTATAAATTTATGGCCATGGATCATAATCCCTCCGAACGTTTTGAAGATCTTCTATGAATGACACACAACACACGCCGATTCCGTCATAAGCGCAGAGTCAGCAACCTTTTTCTCGCTCAGTGGGTCACCAACAGCGCGACCTTGGACACTCTCTTTTCTCCAACATCCTTCCGAGGAAAGCGCACACATCCCAGCTCACTGACGTCAGAAAGAACAAGAGCAACACCCCCTTCCCCACCCAACCTCAAGAAGAGTGGAGAATCAATCTGTTTTTTTTGAAAAACCGTTGATGATTTGCTTTACTTTCAAGAAGCAGTTTAATCCGGTGATTTCTGATAGATTAAATGCGGATGCGTCTTATTTTAATCTTAAAGTAGCTCCTCAGGAAGTCGATATCTCTCACATTAGTACTGTGATCTCCGCAAAAAAGCTGAAATGTGAATACAATCTTATAAACCTTGAGAAACTAAAAAGACACTTCAATTAAAAATGAGCATCATTCTGACAGATTAAAAACCAGTTTGCGCCCCCCCCATATCGCGCACGCAGGCTCGTCTTCAAGAAAAATGCGATAGTTGATAAACATAGCCAATGGCTAGATGATGGTGTTTATTCTAGAAAAGATTCTGACTTTGCTTTTTTTGTTTTTTCTTCCCCCTTTAGTTTGAGTTAGCAAAGGACAATTCTGACCAGAAACTTTGTGTGGACTGTGTGCGGTTATTCTAAGACAGTTAAGAAAAATTCCCATTACCCTTATTGAAGATGATCGTTGAATGCTTGCAAAACGGCTACAATTTTTAGTGCCCTCGAATCTCAAGAATTCCTTTCTCATATTGAGATAGATACCTTGATAGTCAGAATATACAGGATTTGTGACACTAATTCACAGTACGTCTTCCAACAAGTCCCATTTGATTCAAACTCCCCATAAACACACAAAGCACAAAACCGCGTTAAAAAACTAAACAACCAACCAGAAATACATATCAATTGTATGTTAGAGACATTTTTGAAAGATAAAACCGTTGTCATATATTTGGACCGATATTTACAATATTCTCGAGGGACCATGAAACTGAAGGATTATCAAAACTTAACAAAGTTTTTGAGGTTGCATCCAGTTATGGTCTCGAATTCAATTTCAAGAAGTGTTGTTTTCTACAGCGCCAAATAACTTACTTCGGACATATCATAGAGAAAGGAACAATTCGTCTGTCACCAACCAAAACAAAGGCAGTTTTAAAGTTCCCAATCTAACAAACACAAAACATGTAAGATCATTTCTCGGTTTAACATCCTATTTCAGAAAGTTTATTCAAAATTATGCCTTAATTGCAAGACCATTAAGTGACCTCTTACGAGATAACGTACCATTCACCTTCGGACAACAACAACAACACGCCTTTCTTACTTTAAAAGAAATTCTCTCATCGGAACCTGTATTGCATCTTCTCCAACAAGGAGCGCCCCTCCAACTACATTGCGATGCCAGCTCTAAGGGATCGGAGCAATACTTTTGCAGATGGACCAAAACAAAAGCTTTCATCCGATACATTACATGAGTCACAAGACTACTCCCCAACAAGAGAAATATTCTAGTTACGAACTTGAAGTTTTAGCTATCGTTACTGCTCTCAAGAAGTTTCGACACTACCTAGCAGGTATTAAATTCCAAATATATACAGACTGTCAAGCATTCCAAAAGACAATGTCAAAGAAAGATTTACCACCCAAAATAGCCAGGTGGGCTCTCTTTCTAGAAGAATTTGATTACGAATTACTTCACAGGCCAGGAAAACAAATGCAACACGAAGACGCCACTCAGTAGTTTCCCTGTAGTGAACATCCAAATCAACGACATGACTGACAAATAAGAATAGATCAAAGCCAGGACGAGTTATCCTCAACAATAAAGCTACTACTGGAAGATTCCCAGACAACAGACTACACATTAAAACAAGGTGTAATCTACAAACTGGTCAACGATCAAGAACTACTCCTCGTACCTCAATATTTACAGAAGCAAATCGTGCAATTAGAACGTGAAAAAGGTCATTTTGGAGTAAGCAAAACTGAAAACTTGGTTAAGCAACAGTTTTATTTCCCCAATATTAGAAAAATCGTGGAAACTGTTATTGCCAATTGTGTACAGTGCATACTTTCATCGAAAAATTTGAAAAGAAAGAAGGATTACGAAATCCGATCCCAAAAGTGATTTACCACTTGATACCTATCATGTTGACTTTTTAGCATTAATCCGGTGATTTCTGATAGATTAATGACGGATGCTTCTTATTTAATCTTAACGTAGCTCCTCAGGAAGTCGATATCTCTCACATTAGGAACTGTGATCTCCGCAAAAAGCTTGAAAATGTGATACAATCTTATAAACCTGAATTCTGACTTTGCTTCACCTTTAGTTTTAGTTAAGAAAAAGGACAATTCTACCAGACTTTGTGTGGACTTTCGTTCTGTTTATTCTAAGACAGTTAAAGAAAAAATCCCATTACCCTTAATTGAAGATATCTTTGATACATTGCAAAACGCTACAATTTTTAGTGTCCTCGATCTCAAGAATTCCTTTCATCATATTGATATAGAACCTGATAGTCAGAAATATACAGGATTTATGACACATAATTCACAGTTCGTCTTCCAAAAAGTCCCATTTGGATTAACAAACTCCCCATCAGTGTTCCAGAAATACATACAAATTGTATTTAAAGACCATTTGAAAGATAAAACCGTTGTAATATATTTGGACGATATTTTAATATTCTCGGACAATGAAACTGAAGGATTATCAAAACTTAAAAAAGTTTTTGAAGTTGCATCCAGTTATGGTCTCGAATTCAATTTCAAGAAGTGTTGTTTTCTACAGCGCCAAATAACTTACCTCGGACATATCATCGAGAAAGAAACAATTCGTCCGTCACCAACCAAAACAAAGGCAGTTTTAAAGTTCCCAATCTTAACAAACACAAAACATGTAAGATCATTTCTCGGTTTAACATCCTATTTCAGAAAGTTTATTCAAAATTATGCCTTAATTGCAAGACCATTAAGTGACCTCTTACGAGATAACGTACCATTCACCTTCGGACAAGAACAACAACACGCCTTTCTTACTTTAAAAGAAATTCTCTCATAGGAACCTGTATTGCATCCTTTCCAACAAGGAGCGCCCCTCCAACTACATTGCGATGCCAGCTCTATGGGATTCGGAGAAATACTTTTGCAGATGGACCAAAACAAAAGCTTTCATCCGATACATTACAGGAGTCACACGACTACTCCCCAACAAGGGAAATATTCTAGTTACGAGCTTGAAGTTTTAGCTATCGTTACTGCTCTCAAGAAGTTTCGACACTACCTAGCAGGTATTAAATTCCAAATATATACAGACTGTCAAGCATTCCAAAAGACAATGTCAAAGAAAGATTTACCACCCAAAATTGCCAGGTGGGCTCTCTTTCTAGAAGAATTTGATTGCGAATTACTTCACAGGCCAGGAAAACAAATGCAACACGTAGACGCACTCAGTCGTTTCCCTGTAGTGAACATCCAAGTCAACGACATGACTGACAAAATAAGAATAGCTCAAAGCCAGGACGAGTTATCCTCAACAATAAAGCTACTACTGGAAGATTCCCAGACAACAGACTACACATTAAAACAAGGTGTAATCTACAAACTGGTCAACGATCAAGAACTACTCCTCGTACCTCAATATTTACAGAAGCAAATCGTGCAATTAGAACATGAAAAAGGTCATTTTGGAGTAAGCAAAACTGAAAACTTGGTTAAGCAACAGTTTATTTCCCCAATATTAGAAAAATCGTGGAAACTGTTATTGCCAATTGTGTACAGTGCATACTTTCATCGAAAAAATTGGAAAGAAAGAAGGATTACTAAATCCGATCCCAAAAGGTGATTTACCACTTGATACCTATCATGTTGACTTTTTAGGTCCACTTCCTTTCCACTAATAAGAATTATAATCATATATTTACTGTTGTGGATGCGTTTACAAAGTTTTTATGGATTTATCCCGTTAAATCAACTTCCGCACATGATGCTTTGGACAAATTAAAACTACAGCAAGCCACTTTTGAAAATCCCAATCGAATCATTTCGGACAAAGGCTCAGCGTTCACTTCAACTGCATTCAGAAGTATTGCCAGGAAGAAAACATCGAATTGTTGACAATTACAACAGGTGTTCCCCGCGGCAACAGACAGGTGGAACGGTATCACGGTAAAAATAGTTTAAAACTGTGCAACTATTTTATTATAATGTGTTATTAGAATGTGTTTTTAAAATGTCTTAAAATTTTAAATTCTGTGTTTAGATAATTTTTTTAAAAAATGGTTAGTATATCATTCGTATATAAGTTCTTTTTGAATCTTATTTCATACATATATTAAACTCTTTTTTTTTAAGCAGTGTCTTGTTACATTTAAAAAATAATTTCGCGATGTATAACTATTTCATTACAATTTGTTTTTATAAAGTTTTTTTTAAATATATATATATATATATATATATATATATATATATATATATATATATATATATATATATATATATATATATATATATATATATATATATATATATATATATATATATATATATATATAATATATATATATATATATATATATATATATATATATATATATATATATATATATATATATATATATATATATATATATATATATATATATATATATATAGTACACATAAAAACAATTGAAAAAATATATAACATACTAAACACATTTAATACAAAAAGAGAGAATCTTACCAACTGGCGCTAAAGCTGAAAAAACAAAATAACGAATACAAAAACAAAAAAGTAAAACAAAAAAATGAAAAAATATAAAAATAAGATATGGAAAAAAAACCAAAAATAGTGGGAAAGGCCATTTCATCAGGAGGTAAAAACCTTGAGCCACTATTAAAACAATACACTTTTCTGTATTGGGATGGACCGGAGTCAAATAAAAAAAATCCCAATTTTACCCCGAAGTGAACTGTGGAATTTCCAGAAGAGAATTAAAAACAAAATCAAAATTAAAAAACGAAATCAAAATTAAAAACATAAAGACAAACTTACATAAAGCAGATGAAGCGAATAAAAAACAACACGAAACTTTGAAGCCAACCGCTTCTCACAAAATCCGAACTAAAAACTTAGGTGAAACTATTGACAGTTACAGTGTGGAAATTAAGTGCGGTGAAGGAAAAAAATTAGACTATGAGTAAAAATTTAGTGACGTCACAAAGAAAATTATTGCAGATACTTCTTTATAAATTTTGGAGGGAAATTGTTGTTGATAAGTGTACGATGGAGGTCAAGATTTTGGGAATTTTTAAAGTTATTGACGTTGCAGATGATATTAAAGCGATGTAGGTGATTTATAATGCAATTTCTATAGACTTTAACAGAAAGATTAGAATTCCAAGGAATAAGTCGAATAACATCAAAATTAAAGTCATTACGTTTATCATAAATGTTGGTGTTGGCAGAGTTATCTGAGACCTGAATTTGTATGTCTAAGAATTGTAATGAAGAAATAGAGCTATTGGTTTTCTTAAGAAGAAGTTCTGATGGGTAAATTTTGTGCCAAAGGCGTATAAAATCAGGATAATCAAAGTCAATCAGGTCATCAACAAATCGGTATTTGTTGTTTAATATAATTTAAGTTGCAGACACACACAAGTACAGGTTACTAGCAGAGATTAGGATTCATCACAATGTTTCACATGGCGAACACACAAGTTAAAAAACAGAAGTAAAAAAGGGCGCCGAAACCCAACAACAACACTTATTTTTATACCGCTACTCTCTTACTTCACTTCGCTTCATTTTACTTAGCCCGGCGGTTACACTCCCCCGCCTTGAAACATGCTAAGGTTTCAATGAAGAGAAAACCTTAAAATACAACAATTGTTAATAAGAACATTAAAAATATATCACATTTTACTTAGCCCGGCGGTTACACACGTCGAGCTGAAGATTGCAGACTACCAACCCTTGGCTGGGAGCAGTTACATCCCTCTACCCAGTGAGTTGAAGCAGAAGAAGGCGCTGCTCAATATTCAGAACGAAGATCAGAAATGTTTCCTCTGGTCTGTTTTGGGCGCCCTTCATCCCATCGACAGGCAAAACAACGCCAACCGTGTTGCCAAGTACCAGTCATATCAGCAGGAGACTAACATGGTATCCAGTACCCCGTCTCCCCCTCTAAAGTATATGCAGTGGAGAAGTTGGACCCAAGTCTTCGGATCAACGTCTATGTCTACAAAGACAAGGACTTCCTCCCACTGTACATCTCCAAGAAAAACCACCAGGATGTCATCAACCTCCTGTTCATCACTGACGGGGAAAGGCAGCACTACTGTCTCATTAGAAGTATGAGCCGCCTCCTGTCCAATCTGACCGATCACAATGGAGCTACCTTCTACTGTTACCGCTGCCTTCATCGTTTCATGCGTCAGGATTTGCTGGATGATCACCTGCCCTACTGTGGTGAACACGCCTCCCAGCGAATCAAGATGCCGTTCGGGGAGAATACCAAGCTGGCATTCAGCCAATATAAATACATGATGCGTTTCGGCTATATCATCTATGCTGATTTCGAGACGCTGGTGTACAAGATCGACACGCTCCCCGGCACTACGGTGAAGACAGCGAACCACGTACCGTGTGGTTATTCCTACATCGTGATTGGTCCAGATGGGAAACCTACAAAACCTATCGTTGTATATAGGGGTGACGGAGATGTGGTGGCACATTTCCTGGAAGCTATCATCGCGGAGAAGGCGCCATAGCTGCCAAGCTCGATCATGTAGTCCCAAAGAGGCTCACTGCAGCTGATTGGATGAAGATCCGGAGCGCCACCCATTGTGGGTTTTGCAAGAAAGAGCTTGGTAATGATCGTGTCCGAGACCACGATCACCTTACCGGGGAATTCCTCCAGGTTCTACATAACCAATGTAACTTGGCGTACCGACAGCGCAAGGTGGTTGGCTGTGCTTTTCATAATTTGAAAAATCGAAAAAAAAATTTCGGCCATCTCATCATGCAAGCCCTTGGACGCCATAAGGATCATAACATCTCCGTTATCCCTAATACCACCGAAAAATACATCTCGTTCGCCATTTCGAGGAAAACAGAAAAGTATCCGACGACCCTGCAATTTATCGACACCTTGGCTTTCTTGAAAACATCTTTAGCAAAGCTCGTTACCAACTTGGAGAAGAACAAGTTCAAGATCTTTAGAGAGTATTTTCAATCACCACACATTGACCTGCTCCTGAAGAAAGGCATATAGCCCTATGAATATATGGACTCTTACTCCAAGTTTGCCGAAACTGCCCTGCCACCCAAAGACGCCTTCTACAGCTCCCTGTCCAATAAGAGCATCACTGACGAGGAGTACGAGCGCGCTCAGTCAGTATGGAGGACTCTCAACATCCAAAATCTAGGTGAATACCATGACCTATACGTCAAGACGGTTGTCCTCCTGCTAGCTGACGTGTTCGAAAATTTTCGAAATCTAACCCTCGAATATTATGGATTGGACGCGGCGCATATGTTGACGTCACCAGGATTGGCTTGGCAGGCTGGTTGAAGATGTCACAAGTTCAACTTGACCTGTTCACCGACATAGACATGCACCTCTTCATCGAGAAGGGGGCTCGTGGAGGGGTGTCCATGATCTCACATCGATATTCAAAAGCCAATATTCCAAGAACTGTCGGATACAACGAGGAGGAGGAGAATCGTCATATTCTATACTTGAAGGTTAAAAACCTTTACGGTATGTATCATTCCATTAGTTTCCTCCCCCAATATTTTTTTAATGAAATCGCTCATAGATGTATTCTTTCTGTTATAAGTTGGGCCATGTCACAACTCCTCCCCGTTAGTGACTTCGAGTGGGTCGAGCCCGATAGTGTCGCCGAAGAGGATATTCGTGAGTGGGAGGACGACGACGACAAAGGTCTCATACTTGAGGTATGTAATATTCCATTTTTTATTTAATATAAATGATTGTTCAGAAATGAAAACACATGCTCTTTTTTTCATTATAGGTGGATTTGGACTAACCTAAAGATCTACACGATCTCCACAACGAATATCCTCTTGCCCCGAACGTATGGCCATCTCCAAAGACATGCTTTCACCTACGGCTCTAAACATATTGTCTTCAATGGGTATGAAGCCTCCTTCTAATAATGTTAAATTACTCCCCAATTTAAATTCTAAAAAACACTATGTCCTACACTATCGTAATTTAAAATTATACCTAACCCTTGGTCTTAAATTAACTCAAATACATAGAATACTCAAATGTTCACAAAGACTTTGGTTAAAAACATACATTGATTTAATACACAGCATAGAACACAAGCTAACACGTCCTTCGAGAAGGACTTTTTCAAGTTAATGAATAACGCGGTTTTCGGTAAGACTATGGAAAACCTTAGGAATAGGATGAATTTGGAGATGGTTACCGACCCGAGGAAGGCGAGGAAGTTAGCGGCACAGCCCGAGTTTTACTCGTTCACTGAATTTGACGAGGGCCTGTTTGCTGTCCAGTGGAATCGCCGAACCCTCACAATATGCCGCCTGTACAAGTAGGTTTACCATACTTACTTGATATCAGCAAGTTACTTATGTATCAGTTTCATTACGAGACTATGCTGAACAAGTATGGTAGCAACGTAAAGCTACTTTTTACAGACACAGATTCATTAACGTATGAAATAACCACTTCAACCCTGGAGCAAGATTTGCGGTCCCTGAAGCAGCATTTTGACTTCTCCGATTATCCTGACACCCACCCCCTTCACGACATCTCCAACAAGAAGAAATTAGGCTTCTTCAAGGATGAGCTCAACGGACGCTGTGGGCTCGTGTTTGTTGGGCTTCGTCCGAAGATGTATTCGCTGTTGGGGGAATTAGGAGTCAAGTTTGCTGCCAAAGGAATATCGAAATTCGTTGCGAAACAACAATTGAAGCATCATGTGTTTCTGCAATGTCACTGAGAAGTCAAACGCGTCCATTTCTCACTCATGAATATCTTTTGTCAGAGATCGGGGGTTCGAATAGTCAAAAACTCACTTTTTATATTTTTCGCGCTAAAATTTATTTATTTTCACCTTATTTTACATTAAAATCATTTATTCCTTCACTGGTAGATGGCGCCACGAGCATATCCGATTACGTCATAGGCCGGGTACGTCATGGACATTATCAGTGGTTGATCTGACCCACGACCCACCACTGATGCAGAACTCTCTTTTCTCAACTACTAAGGTTGATTCATGATATTCAACGATTTTTTTCTACTATTTGTTTCTTAATAAACTTAAAATATTCGTAACTATATTGCTGAAATGAACTTGTTATTGGAGTAAGAAGTTCTAAAAGAATTTAAGAAAACCCTGATGAAACGTTAAACAAATTTTGAAAGGGTGATTTTATGCGCTATAGATTTCTAAAAGATATCTAATGGCAGATTCCAACAGTTGATTGAAAGTTGTTTTAATACGAAAAGAAATATTTGTTTACTGAGAAACATGAGGCCATAGTATGAGATGGACTAAATCCATATATTGGCTGTGTCAGTTATTCAGAATTCTAAGAAGACTAATTAGAAAACATATTTTGTTACATCATCTATCAAACGAACATAAACGCCCTAAATGTCTGCTAAGCTTCCGGAAACACGCTTATTAATTCCAAGCATAAATTCCAGCATAATTAACTGTAATTGCGGGCTTTCGTCGGTAATTAATTAGCCAACAAATTCCCTTAGAACTGGAGATTCTCGGTTGCAATGACTACGAGAAGTCCGAATGGATGATGTGTGGGGGAAACGAGAATAATAATTTCGGATTTAACTGTTGCGTGGTTAACACAAGTCTTTGTGACGAATAAATATGGTCGTGAATGTTGAAATTTACTTGGTGTTTGATTATGATTGTAAAAATTCGAAATGGCGCATTTGGAATTGGTTTACGGTTAGATTTAATCCATTAATATTGACTCGTGTGATGAGTCCGTTAATATTGACTAGTATATGTACCTATATAAATAAAAGTCTCGTCAAGCAAGAGAGAGTGGCAAGCTTTATTTTGGCTAATTCCAACGTTGAATTATGATTGCTCTAACAGCACAAAGAAATTGAACAATATTCTAAACAAAATTATATATAAACTGCTTCCGGTTTTTAGAACTATATATGTAGGCATCAAATAATAAGAGTTGAAGAGTCCTAGGCTTTGACGTGTGATCATCGTTCCTAAACAGCCAACTAAAAATTCTTATTTTTATAAATAAGATACCACTACTAAGGTACCATTGAAAATATGGATAATTACATTTATCATACATGCAGCTGGGTCATTCTCTGAAAAAGGGATAAATCTATGTCCCGGATACCTTGCTCTTTAATTTCGAATTATATACACTGAAAAAAATGATTCCTCAACTTCTACCAAATTTGTTTGGTAACTGATATTTGGTTTCGGTTACCAAACTTTAGTCGCCTATACCAAATAATTTTACTACATAAAACCAAATATATTTGGTGATTACGTTTACAAAGTTTGATTCACTGTTCCAAAAAAATATTAACCGTTACCAAATTATTTTGTAACGCCTACCAAATTATTTGGTAAAGGATTTTTAGTTCCATTAACAAAACTTTTGGTAAAGAAGAAGACGAACCTTTTACTAACCTTCTGCTACGTCACTCTACGTCACACAGAAGAAGAAAAGAAACAAGGATTTAGAATGGCCGTCGCGAAATGATTGTCGTTGTGTTCATTTCACATTAATCTCATTCAGAAGTTTAAAGGTAAATTTATTTTTAATTGTAACTTTTATATATTTTATTATATCTTTAATGCTGCCCTGTATACGTTGTCTGACCAGACGTACTGCATTCGGCAGTACAGTATTACACTTTTAGGGTCTTGTGGCTGATTCACAAACATTAAATTGTACTTTCTTTTTGAGTATGTACTGCGAAATGTCCAGTATTTCTGAAAACTGTAGAAATTTCCTCAGGAATACATATTTGTTTAATAAAAGTAAATCTAAATTTTATTTTTCCTAATGTTTGTTATTTGAAAACTGCTATACACGTAACGTAAGCATAGCCTGACCAGATTTATTTCAGTGATCAACTTTTCTACTATGAAATCCTCATTAAATTGTCATAAATTACATTTTATTTTCATTTTTTTGTTTGAAATAACTACAAAAAAATTAAGCGGAGACTATTTTACACAATTTTTATAGCTATATGATTGAATAACAAACTAAACCTTACTGCGAAATGCAACAGTCTGGTCACCCTACGTATTTTTATTTTGGAAGTATATTTACAGTTCCAAATAACGTAGTTGAGTTATTGTTATAAAGTGTGTGTAGTGTTTGGAAAATTTGTTTCATTAAATTTGTATACCAATACAGTAAAATCCTAGTCGCTAGCCAAGAGATGTCGCCAAGCTCAAAAAGTCGCCGACCAGCGACTAGGATTAACCCTAATCTGTATCTTGTTGCTACTAAAATTTGAAATCTTACCTCCAATAATTTTGGATAGACGTTGATACATGACTCATTTAGTCAGTCAGGACTTTTTTTTTATAGAAATGGCGATTTGATTTTTATTTGAAATAAGAGTGGGAACCCTGATTTAGACCATGAAGACTTATTTTTTGTCAGATACTTGCCTTGATTTCAATATATTGTTTTGTAAATAAAGTGTTAGTAGTTAGACCATGTAAGACGTTTATTTTTGTCAAATACTTGCCTTGATTTCAATAAATTGTTTTGTAAATAAAGTGTGTTATTGTTTTTATTTATAAGATATAAGTACAAACTTTCTACTCCCATTAAATACTTACAAGAGGCAAATGCAGTTATACAACCGATTTTTTTGAATATTGAATAGTTCCAAATTTTGTGCAAACGTTAACATTTTTTGTTTTTAGTTTGCCCATTACGTAAAGCAAAATGTGATACAAAACAACTATAATTTGGTACAATTCAATATGCAAAAAAGTATAACTAAATTCGCAACTTGTTAAATTTATTTTCTAAGTGTTGCCTATTATTTGGTAATATATTTACTAAATAAACTAATATAAATTGTCAAATTTATGATAAAGTGCACAAAATACTTTAGTTACACCTACCAAATCAATTAGTATAAATTACCAAATTGTTAGTAAACACAACAGGGTCTTTTATTTCATAAACAAAATGATTGGTAAAATTTACAAAATACCTTAGTTACACCTACCAAATCGATGAGTATAAATTACCAAATTTTTAGTAAAGACAACAGGGTCTTATTTCATATACAAAACTTTTGGTAAAAATTACAAAATACTTTACGTTACACCTACCAAATTAGATGAGTATAAATTACCAAATTGTTAGTAAACACAGCAGTGGCGTATTTGGTAAAATTTACAAAATACTTTTGTTACGTTTACAAAATCGTGATCTGTGTCCGCTACTAAATATTTGGTAGAATTTACCAAATGCCGTTTACTAAATCTTTATGTTAGCATTTACCAAATCTTTATTTATCACCTATTTCACCTTAAATTTGGTTGATTTTACCAAAATTTAGTACAGATTACAAAACTTTTTTTTGAGTGTATGCATGTTTGTGATTGGTAATTTTAAACTGGCCTACTACCTAACTTGTCCCACTAAAAAAATATAAAATATTTATACTTTACTTACAGAAAATTTCATTTAAATACCCGATTTGAAACTCGCTCCACGCTGTCCCTACATACTTTCACAACTTTTAACACCATAAAAAAGACCGTTTTAAATAAATAATCTTATTTGGTGGAACTATTTCTGGTTAATTAGTTTCTGTAGTTTCCGAAACTGTATATAATGTTTTTATACCATCTATAGTTTTACGTAATTTTATGAATATGTAATGTCCCTGGGTTATAGAGTTACTCCTATAACACTGATTTAAAGTTCAGTTAAAAACTTACTAGAAGACTAAATAATCGCATTTAAATTGGTAGGTTATTCTTAATGGATTGAAGCTTCTAAATCAACCATCAGCTTTTTGTTTTGCTCCATGACTGATAAAATTGTTATGGTACTTTTAATATTAAAAATAGCATGCGTGTATTTTTTTATCATGACTCCCTCAATCTCATTTACCAATTATAGCTAAGTGTGAATATTTTTTACTAGTCTCAAATTGTGGGTATTTAGATGTAGATTAACATACAATCACTAAACCGTATAAAAATTCTTTGAAAATTATATTATTTGATTTTTCCTGCGGAATCGTCACTCCCTCACATCTCATCGTTGAAAGTCTGTCTACATTGAATAACTTTATCTCGTATCTTTCTTTCCAAGCGCATGCAATACGACCGGGTTTTTTTGTGCCTAAATTGTAGGGTTATTTTTTTAAAGTGCATGTATTGGGATATTTCACGACTGTTGGTATTATGCTAGATAAGTGGAGTTAGGTGGTATGCTAGATAAGTGGAGCGCTAGAGGGCAATTCCACGAAAAGTGGTCCTTAATGTCTCAAAATTCAAATTTGTTGAAAAGTCAAAAATGTTATATATTCTGAATTCTCAAACATCATATTTTTTATAAATGGTGATAGTTTTTATAATTATGAAGCACATTTATTGAAATTTTAACAATATTCGGAACATGCCAGAATGTACTATTTTTATGTTTTAGTAAGGGTATTTTAATGGCATATCTAAACGCACTAAAGAACATTAAAAATAATTTTTTAATACAAGGAATCGCTATTTAATAATGTTTCCTTTGATAAATAACCGTTGAAATTTGATCTACAAATAATTTTGCTCGGTAATATGCTTTTTTTTAAATTGTCTATTTGGAGATTAACTATTTTTTTCATTTAATTAAAATTCAATTCACACAAACGAGAAAAGTTCAATTCACACAAACACGTAAACCATTTGCATTAATAATTTATGGAAGACTTTGTTGAAATGTTTGAATGGAATGAATGGAAAAACAGTTTTAGTTTTTTGCATTTAAACATTTTTTCTTCAAATGAAACTTTTATAAACTAAATTCCATTTAAATTTCATTTTCACGTCATCAATCGCCTCCTTTCAAATTAATAGTAATTATTCCTGATTGTTTTCTTCGCAGAAAACCCTGAGCAGTGTCAGTTAAATTATAGACTATGTATGTAAGCTAAGTAAAATTAAATTGAAGCTTCTGCGCTATTTATAACTACTCTAGCTGGTGTCTAATTGATAAATATGCAATAGGTTCTAGCAGGGGTATGTGCACCTCCTATGGTGGCACTTTCTACTACACTTTTTATATTTTACCTATTTTTCTGTACCCCTTTTAGCAACATTTTTTACAAAATATTATTTGCTCTCTTTCAGATCTGCCTGGAGAGTAGAATTTGCCAAACACTGGTTTTCACTAACCATTGCTCTAAACTTGGATCCTGATAATATATCCAGCCTTACCCAAACAGAAGCAAAATGTGCCGTATTAGATTATTGAGCATTGTAACTAAGAAAGATATAGCAAGACTTCGTACAGGCCATTTGAAAGACATGAAAATATCTCCAGTTAACACCTCAAGATCCTACCCATTCTGCAGAAATTGTCCAGAAACCCAACTAACGCCAGACCATTTGTTTGACTGGTTAGGTGGAAATGGGAGCGGTAGACAAGTCTCCAAACTGAAGTATTCTCTCTGTGTTAATAAAATGAAGAAAAAAAATGTTATCCAAGTCAAATTACTCCAACGGTCGTAGAAATTTCGCTTCGAAAATTATTTTTTTTCTATTGGATTAACACAGAGGTAAGACTTCGGTTGGGAGACATGGCTACCACTCCTATTCCTTAAGACATCAACAGTGACTGTAAGTAAACCTATTTTCAGACGCAATAAGCGTCTGAAACGTGGTTGTTTAAGACATCACCAAGTGTCTTAAACTTTCAGACGCGATTTATGGTCTGGATATAGTGTCATTTGTTTAAGACAATTTTTTATTTGAATTGAAGATATTTTGATTTGCTGTGTAGCATATTTTACCGAAAACAAATTAAGAAAATAACTATTTTTCAGTAAACATATTTTTTCTGTGATATTAACATATTTTTTTACAGGGTCATACTTCAAAATTAACATGCGAAGGTGCGCACAAAAACATTCATTGAGGCAATCGCAATATTTTAATTCGTCCAATATTTACTTTTAAAAAATTAAATTTTATTATTCCACAGAAATTCAGTTAATGTCACTTTGTCATCTAATATTTTGGACAAAACTTAGCACAGATCCTTTCTACTCGTTTCTTCTCTTGTCTCTATACCTTGCTGCCGCTGGCACACACAGAGCGATGACTGTTCCAAATAAACAAACCGATCCCAAAAAGTAAAATATATTGTAGATAAAATATATCGTCATAAGATAAACGTCATAAGATTGTAAGGTTTTTCTAAAGTATCTTGTAATATAAAAATGCAGGAAATAACTCCTCAAAGAAAAACTAACGATTGAAGTAAATAATCTATAACAATAAAACTGAAGATATGTGTTGGTTTGTTTGGAGAAGGCAGCTATTTGACTATTAAACTACACTTCCGTTCGCGGCCAAATTATGCAAAAGTACAGTACGAGTACTTAATATGTGTGGTTTATTGCATTTTGCAAACAGATAAACTCTCTAATTTCTAAGATAATTGAAGAGCTTAGTGGAAGAACGTGCTAAGTGACAAAAAGGTGAAAACGAGATAATGAGCTTCAAAGTTTTTAGTTTGCAACTTTTCTGTCATTCACAAAATCATAGTTTTTTTTGCATGGTATTTTAGTTTGGTTCTTCAAAATGCTTGGTGGCTTTTGGCTTAACCGTAATTTACGTAATAACACGAAATTTACAAACCGCGCTTGACACCTTATGCACTTGGCACGTTCTTCCTCCGAAGTGCTTCAGATTTTGTCAGTCGTTTAGTGGAAGAACGTGCTAAGTGACATTTTTGAGCTAATTTTGGTCCATACCCGTTTCATAATTTCTGTACTAACCTTCCGATTTTCAAAATTCTTTTTCTGTTTCGAAGATAGGACTTCACAGATCTCTTTTATACTTTTTAATCGTTTGCCTGTCCGTCCATCATTTTGTCCGTCCGACCATATCCCTTTCAATTTCCGATCCAAAGTGCCTGATTTTGAAAATTCTTTTTTTGGTTCGAAAGTAAAAAATTAGATGACTACAATGTATAGTGTTTGGCCACCTGCCTGTACGTCTGTTATTTTGTTTCTGTCCGTACGTCCTACTACCCCCCCCCCCCCCCCCCCCAACTTCCTTTGTACCCGTCCAATTTTTAAAGTTATTAGTTCCAATTACCTAATGTAAAATATAAGGTAATAAAACTATTGCGATAGGGGTCAATAATCCAAATTAAATATTTTGTGCTTTTTACACGTTTTGGAGGGTGCTCATTCTAAAAATTTGGGTTTTTTTACATTGATCCGTCTGTCTGAAACTACTTTACAGTTCGAAATAAAAGAGCTACGGACTTCAAATTTAGTACACGGGTTCCTATTTCCTGTTGGACGTCATAATAAGGTTTTCGAGAAAATTGCGCATGCACAAGTAGAAGCTGCTATAAACTTTTTTTGGTTTTAAAGGTATTGCTGAACAACGAAAATAGATTCGGACTTCAAATTTGATACACGTGTTCCCTGTACAAGTCGGGCGTCAAAATAAAGTTTTCTACAATATTGTGCATGTGCAAGGAGTAGCTGCCATAGAATTTTTTAGGTTTGAAAGTTATTGAAAACACTTTATAAGGTATATATAACCTTTAAAGAGCGTATTGATATATAGTGTTACACATCCCTAGGTTTTTTTTAAGATATCAGTCACCTATCTTATACTTTTTGTTTGTCCGTCTGTCCCTACTATAAGGATTTCTTTGAGTATTTAAGTTAAAAGAAAGTAGGTTATATAAGTTATTTTAGAACTTCTTGCTAAATGTTAGATGATTAAGTTTTTAATTGAAAATATTTTTTTAAAAAATACCAGTATCACTGATAATATTAACATAATACTTTGAAGAATAATAAGACAAATCAACTTAATAAAAAGTATATAAAAAGATAGTAAAAGAAACACAAATGCATGTGAATAAAATAAATATTAAATTTAAAAGACTTATAAAAAAGATAATACTTTTTTAAAGTCATCGATATTTTAATAAATATTAAGAACTTATAACGTTTTATACTTTGTCACTTTATTTTTACATCAATTATTATAAAAATATTTTAGTTTTACATAACAAAGCATTATCTTTATTAAATTTGTACTTACCGTATAAGCTGCTATTCACACTTTTAAGCAAAAAGTCAGCTTTCCGCTTGCTTCTTAATTCCATTTTAATAATTTTAGGAGTTTAGGACATTGCACAAAATGCGTTCAATAGCTTTAGAGATCAAACGTAAAATGGCTTTAAAACGATTTTTGTACCCATAATTCATTTTTTTTTTAAACAAACACCAGACGCTTTGAATGTTCGGTTTTAATGTGAACTGCGATCTCCATAGAGCAGGTGCAACTTTGTTTTAACTATTACCATCTGTTCTCTGCTAAATTATCTATGTTTATTACAATAAAAATCAGACGACTTTCAAAGTAGACGATATTTTATAAAATGTTAAAACCTTTAACTCCGTTTAAATTTAAAATGAAAATGCATTTTTTTTATCCTATTTGGCTAAATGCACTCGAAACCCAGTTTTACGCAATATAAATTTTCTTTCATTGATTATATTTAATAATTAAAGTTAATTAGGAAATATTAATTACATTTTGTTGAATTCTTTTTGATTAAAACTACAAAATAACCATTTGTTTTGCTATTAATGCAAGCGAAAGTCTGAAAATTTCCGCTAACGTGTTACTTAGCACGTTCTTCCACTAAACGATCATTCCGGAATCGGGCGAATTCGGTGGAAGAACATGCCAAGGATCCTTAGCACGTTCTTCCATTGAAAAAGGGACGAAAACGCGTGCACCTACCAACTTCGTATGCGAAAAATATACGAAATCGAATGTTTTCTTAAAAAAATGAAAGCTGTTATGTTTAAAGCAGGTAATAACATGATTATTGACACAAAAATCTCAATTTTTTCAAAAATGTCACTTAGCACGTTCTTCCACTCAGCTCTTCAATTGTAATTTAGTGCCCTATATTGGAGTAGTAAGTCAATCTCCCCCCTTCTACTAAATGAGCTTGTCCTGCGTGACGGTTGCACCCTCTGTGATGTGATGTAATTGTATAACGTACTTTTTTCAGAATGATTCAGCTTCACCTATGTTTATTACACGTATTTTAGTGTATGTGTTAGTATTCTGTTAATTACTTAATGTTTAATTAATAAAGCCATTTAATGTTGTCTGTCTGTGCTAAACTTTATGGAACCCCCTTTATCTAATAGGTTAAGGTCCCAGTCACGATTTCTAATGCGCCGACAGACTTGAAATTTGGAAAAGCTGAAACAAAAGTAACGGTTGTCGGCTCGTCACTTGACTGTGGTTCAAAATTACGACGCCAATAGTCCTCGTGTATCTCTAGTGCGACGATAATTCAAACTAACTTAACTTAACCAACCAGCTTGTCAAACGATAGCATAGTTGCCGTCAAATAATTCGCCAAGCGTTTGTTAGGGCTTAAATATTGAAGAGATCAATTGCTTCTCATAGCAAACCTGTTTTTGCGTTGGTTTTTGACTTTGCAACAATTCTATCTTATTCGTATCTCCATGACGGGGCCATTTTTATTTGCGCCACCCTGTACAAGTTCATCTTCACAAAATAGAAGCACCATCCAAAGTGGAATGAAGGACACATAAAGCACCCACTGCAGTGGGCAAAAGATACACATGTCCTGAAGCTCAGAACGGACCTCAGTTGTATTTTCTGATGAGTAGAAGTTGAACTTGGATAGTCCAGATGGTTGCCAGTACTATGGGCACTGTCTCGGTAATGAAGAAGAGACTTATACTACTATGCAGAAGGGAGAAGGTAGTCTAATGGTATAGTTAGCAGTTGGCTATGGAGGTAGGACAAATCTAGACTTTGAAAATGGTAGACAGAACCATACAGACTACATCCAGACTCTAAACTCAAATCTTCTACTGCATGGCGCAGAGTTAGAGATAGATGATTGGGTTTTTCATCACGATGGAACAGTATGGCAGTTCATCAGTCACATCTGGAATTACTAAGTGTCAATTAAATATCATACAAAAGGGTATATGAAATATCTAGATCGTTTAGTATTGTCTAACCACTAAGACCATCATGTTTATCGAGTTTTCAAATGAACTTGAACTCATAAGAACGGTTGGCGAAATGGTACTATGAATTTCATCAGAATGTGCTGTTGTCGGTGAATCGGAACCACGCCACGCGCTGGCGCGTCATTAGTAGTCAAAGTGTTAAAAAGTGCGTATTCATATATTTTTTAAGAAACGCATCTATTTAACAGACCCTTCACACAATACCCAAATATTGAAACTCCCCATTAAAACTAATTTCCTACCAAAGTTCCGTTATAGCTTATAATTATTTGTTAAATTCATTTGAAACTTGAATATCAAAATTTTATTTTTTACTAGAAGATTAAAAACACATTCCAGCAAAAAGTGTATTTTAGATTAAAATTTCAGTTTAAGCATAATGTAAAGAAGGAGGCTGTAATGTAGAGATTGAGTGTTATCAAACTTTTAGCAATATACTTTTCTTCTGAATTATGACAATAATACTCTAGTTTAGTTTCTATAACTCCTAACGATTATTCTATTTACTACTGCAAAAACAATGTCCCATTTCCTTGCACTACTGCACGCGAGATGTCGATTTTAAAAAATGAAGAGTCTTTCTTCATAATCCCATTATCACCATATAGACCTTTGATAAAACTAACAAAACAAGCGTGACTTTGAATAATTTTGTTTGACTGATTTTTGCGAATGTGAATTGTTTTCATATATATATAAATTTTAAAAAAATTATAATTAAGTTTACTTTTTGAAAACAAAATAATCAATTTTAAGTGGTTGATAGTCAAGTTGCGTGTTAGAACTAATTGAAGTTGCGTAATATTTGTTTTTAAAAGATAAAAAGTATGGTACAGCTGGGGGAAAAAAAAAAAAACGATCCACCCTTCGGTTTTCGGCTGCTATTGCTCAAGGAATTTTGTGAAAGGTGTCATTTTTCAGGAAATAGCGTAAGGAATTGAAAACTGGCAACTAAAATTGTGTAAGGGGTCGTCTACATATTAAAATGAGTACCAACTTTGAAAATTCCAATGGCAACACCCAATTTTTTTACATAAAATGTTCAGCACCTTCAAAATACCCCAGGTATAAAAAAGAATTATTCATTTTGCATTATTTGCTGAGATATTAAAGCATTAATTTTGAACTCTCTTAGGGGGAAATCTCCAAATTGAAAAAGGTAATATTTAGGGTGTCTTTTCGAAACGACAAGCTAACAAAAGGGTTACCATAATCTCGCCAAAGGATGCTAGAATTAAACCGTCTTCACTAATATTGTGATTTTTTTTTATGTTTTTACCCTTTTTTTTAATTTTAGATTTTAAAATTCAGAAATAAAATAAAGGGCAGACGAGAAAAAGTTTTAATTTTAAATTAAGTCACACATACGATTATTTATAACGAACAGATTTTCAAATGCGATTAGTTTCAATCAGATAGACAAACATGATTATTACATTTATGTTTTAAATTTTATGCAAATTTTTGTTTCATTCATATTGCTACAAAAAGTTTGTTTAAAATTCGGCGCACTGGGTCTGGGACAAATCCCGACAATAGATTTTTGTCCATTTCTCGATTTTTTTAATATAGAGATATTTTTTTTAAATATTAGAGATTATTTATTTAGTTAGTTATTTCGGGTCGAAATCCCGAAAATAGATTTTTGTCCATTTCTCGATTTTTTTAATATAGAGATATTTTTTTTTAAATATTAGAGATATTTTTTTTTAAATATTAGAGATTATTTATTTAGTTATTTAGTCAGTTAGTTATTTAGTCAGTTAGTTATTTAGTCAGTTAGTTATTTAGTCAGTTAGTTAGTCACTTAGTTAGTCAGTCAGTTAGTCAGTTAGTTAGTCAGTAAGTTCGTTAGTCAGTCCGTTAGGTAGTCAGTTAGTTAGTCAGTCAGTTAGTCAGTTAGTATCTCAATAAGTTAGTTAGTCAGTCAATTAGTCTGTTAGTTAGACAGTCAGTTAGTCAGTGAGTTAGACATTAGTTAGTCATTCCGTTAGTTAGTCAGTCAGTTAATTAGACAGTCAGTTAGTCAATTAGTCAGTTAGTCAGTCCGTTAGTTATTTACTCCGTTAGTTAGTCCAGACTGACTAACTTAGTCTACCTTACTGTCAAATGGTTAGTCAGTGAACTGACTGACTCACTGACTAACTGGCTGACTAACTAACGGACTAACTGACTGACTAACTAACTGACTGACTGACTATCTGACTGACCAACTGACTGACTAACTAACTGACTGACTAACTAACCGACCGACTAACTAACCGACTGACTAACTAACCGACTGACTAACTAACCGACTGACTGACTGACTAACTGACTAACTAACGGACTGACTAGCTGACTAAATAACTAAACAACTAACTAAATAAGTAAATAAAACAATAAGTAATCTCTAATATTTTTTTTAAAAAAAATCGAGAAATGGACAAAAATATATTTTTTCGGGATTTCGACCCGTTCGGGTTTCGTCTATGTCGGAATTATGGCCTTTCGGGATTTCGGCGTTCGAGATTCTGGCTTGTCGGTATTTTGGCTTTCGGGATTGTGTCCGGAACCCCAAGTCACTTTATCGGTAATATAAACCACATATTACAAAACGAGAGTTATGATCTTAACACGATATTTAAAGGAAAGCAAAATAAAATTACGCAGAATCATTTGGCAATGATTTTTAACCAAGGCAGTGGGCACTAATCATTTTAAATAATCAATGTGGTAACAATAAAATATGCTAAACACCGAATTCCAATAATATTTTAGGGTATTTAATTTTTAATTTCAAACACACTTTTTGAAATTGTATTTGAAATAACATACTTTCAAGAACAGTAATCGATATAATTTAATGTTAATTATACAAACAAAATACATTGTATGCACTTGAAACAAGAAAAGATTTTTATACATTTGACAGACATCAGTAATTTGAATACACATTTACCAAAAAACGCTTTTCAACCACCAAACGATAATGCAAGTTAGGATCCAATTTGCTAAGTAATTTTTTACACGGTCCCTAAAATTCGTTTTTTTCAGTATTTTTACAATAACTCGGCAAATAATTGTCGTTGAATTAAAAAAATTCGGGATTTGGGTTCTACTTGATCTACTTTATCGATTTATGTATTAAAAATTTGGGGTTGCTATTCATGTTTTATTTTTTCTTATTTAAATTTAAATAAAAAAATAATAAAAATGAAAAATTGATGAAAAAACTTGTGTGATTTGTTTTTGGAAGATTAAGAAGTATATAATGAAAAAAAAATTTGGTTTAATTCATTTTATTTGTGGAGGTATGAATAAAAGTTTGTGAAACTTTTTTAACATTATGGGCGTTCAACTTTGAATGCTTATATCTCACCAAATAAAGCAAATTAATAAATTTTCTTTTGGATCTGGGGTATTTTGAAGATGATAAACATTTTTATATAAAAAAAAATTGGGTGTTGCCATTGGAATTTTCAAAGTTGGTACTCAATTTAATATGTAGACGACCCCTTATACAATTTTGGTTGCCAGTTCTCAACACCTTACGCTATTTCCTGAAAAATGACGCCTTTCAAAAAATTCCTTGACCAATAGCAGCCGAAAACCGAAGGGTGGATCGTTTTTTTTTCCCCAGCTGTACTAGACACTCCTCAAAATATTATGTATTTGATTCATAAATATTTTGAACGGTTTAAAGTACACATGAAAAAAAATGAAAGCACCCCTTCCCAAGACACTGGAACCCAATATGTTTTTCATTAATATGGTAAAACCTGTTTCAATTTGAATTTTATGCCAGTTCAGAAGTTGTCTTCACCCTCTAACCGTATTCCAATATTACGAGGCATTGTTCCCTGGCTTTACTTAGTGCTGGCACATAACCATTATTAAATGTTTAATACTATATTCATAGGAGGATATAATTAAACATTACGAACCTGGCAACTTTGAACTAAATTTAGTGTTAATAAAGTTAGTTTTATAATTTAGTTTTAATAAAACTAAATAAGTACTCAAAACTGAAAAAAAGAATTTATAAACCGATTCTGCCGTTGCGTTTATATTCTCTTTTTAATTAAAAAAAGAATCGATTAAAATACGGATGTACTGAAAGAAATAAAATTTAAATAATAAGTCATTTTTTGCAATAACTTTATTAAGTTGAATTATTGAAAAAAAATTAAAGCAACTTAAAACTTTTATATAAATTTATGACAAAACTATTTGAACATTTTAGTAGATTATAAAAATTACTGGTGAGAAATTAAAGCAATAAAATATTTTCGAAGTAAATTATGAAAATTCATACAATAACGCAAACGTAATGAAAAAAAAAAGTTTAAACGTTGTGGTATAAATTATTATATAAAAAAGTATTTTGCTGTTCTTGAGTGGGCATTGATTTCAAAGATTTAAATGAGAATACATTGCGCGAAAAAAGTAGAAGGACAGTAATTTATTTGGTACTTTTCGCCTTTATTTTACTTTTTTATTCTATTTTTTTTAAAGTTGTTTTGTTAGTGCTTTTATTTATGTTAATTGAAATCGATACTTTTTCATTGAGTTTATTTTACTTTACAGTGAGTTTCAATATTTAATAACTTTTGGTGTGTGGAAAAAGTAGAAGCACACTTCCGAAAAATCGATTTAGAAGCTGGTGGAAATCATAAATATCTATGATTTTTTTCTTTTAATACCTTTTTATGAAGAACAAAGTATTTAGTTAGAAATTCATATATATTTTTTTTAATGCCCAGAGGAAAACCCTTAAGTGTGTTCCATAAGGGACAAAAATGTGCTTTTAAAAATGAAAGAAATGTTTAAAAGGACTTGCACCGCAGCTACGTATCAGCCTTAATACTGTTTCGAATTTCATAAGAAACCCTGAAAGTAACCGGAAAAAAAAGGTCAATTAAATACCATACAAAAGGGTAGATGAAATAGCTAGATCGTTTAGTTTGTCTAACCACTAAGACCATCATGTTTATCGAGTTTTCAAATGAACTTGAACTCATAAGAAAGGTTGGCGAAATGGTACTATGAATTTTATCAGAATGTGCTGTTATCGGTGGATCGGAACCACTACCGGAGTTATCTCGTAGCGTGGGAGTCAACGTGTCAAAAAGATCTGGAGCAGTATGTTCTTTGTTTTTGAAAAAAAAACTGTTCTTCTATAAATTAATGCTATTTTTATCAGAATTTAATTTAATACTTTAAGGGGAAGCGGATGGGTGTTTGGTACAAAAATTTTCTATTTTCCTTTTATTTTTAATCTGCATATCCGTAGCTTTAATTTAAGACCAAGATTATAGATTTCCGTTTAGTAGTTTTCTTTTTAATAAGCATTTTTCAGAAACTCTGTATATCACCTATACCTTAATTTTCTTTTGCGTTTCCTGAAATATAAGGTTTTTCAACAGTTAGGAACGTTTTTCTCAGGAACTATAAAATATATTAACATATTTTGTTTTATTATTTCTTTCCCGTGGATAGCTCTTTGATTTAAACTGAGGAATTTTAAATGTCTTAAAAAAAGTTATATAACTTTAAATCAGTTTTTTTTTGGTTATTTTAAATACATATTTGAAAAAAAATCACTGTAAAAGTATTATTTTTATACTGTGAAATATCCTCAGTTTAAATCAAAGAGCTATATGTAAAGAACAAACTATAAAAAAAATTCATAATGATATCTCATATAGTTCCTGAGAAAAATGTTCCTAAAGTTAGTAAAATTAACATGGACAAGATAGAACCATCTTACTCCCTTTAAAGCATTTTCTGCTTTTGAAATTATTAATTTCAATCATAAAATTATTTTCTATCCAAACAAAAAAGTTATATCCATCTTCTTATTGCAATAAATTTATTATCTATCTATCTATATAAAGTTGAATGAGCTAAAATTATATTCATAACTCTTAAAGCACTGCCATTAACAATATTCTCATTGTGTTTAGATTGTCCCGTATACATTTAACTTGCATTAAATTTTTGCACTGATAAAAATGGTTTGTTCTTCTTTGCAGTGTTGTCTAATTTCCTGGTCAAAGGTACAATTATATATTGTATCTTTGACAGTTTCATTATTTTTTTTAAATTACATAAAAATGTAATAAAACTAAAACTGGAACCATGAAAATATTATATATGATAAACCATACGATACAGATTGGAATAAAATAAGAGAATTGAAGTTAGCCTTAATATTTAAGTTAAGAAAATGTGTGAAGTGGTCAAAGGAACTCCCCTATATAATTACCTTTCAATGCTATACTTTAGATAGTTTAGAGATAGTTTGAGTCGTAATTTAAGGTCGTGCGGTTACACACCCCTAGTTTGAACATACGATGTTTGAACTGCAACGTCGATATATATAATTTTTACAAATGGAGCATCTTAAAAAAATTATTACAACAATATATTTTGTATTGGAAAATAAAAATGTGTTTAATGTAATATATATATATTTTCATTAAAAATAATTAGGTTAAGTGTATAATAAGAATTTTAAATTTAGTTTGAATTATCGTCGCACTAGAGCTAGATGAGGGCTATTGGCGACGGGCATCGTAATTTAAAATCACAGTCAAGTGACGAGCCGACACCTGTGTAAGCACCCAACGCAATCGTTAAGGGCGACATCGTACGCAGCGTTGGGACTTCGAAGCTAAATAACGTGAATTCCCTATATACGGGGTATTATTCATCGCACATTTTTGGCTGCAGTATTGTTTATAACTAAGAATGTTTGGTTTCTTGTGCTTAATACTTTTCAAAGCAAACCAACGAAAATGCCGAAAAATATGTCATAGTCTGGACGAATTTCAGAATCCGAACATTTTTCTAAGTTGGAACTTTTTCTAAGCTCGAACGAATTTCTAAGTACAAAGTAAGGCACTGTTTATAGGTCGGCAGTTATTTTGGCGATGCCCGGACCCGAACCTGGGACCTTTCGTTGTTATTAATATTAAATGCAAAAGATTATTTTAAAATGCCAGCAACAAATGAATGAGATAGGTCAGCAAAATGTATTTTTCAGGCAAGTTTTACGAAGAAAGAAGCTGTTTGCATTTAATTATTTTTTAAAGCAGATATTCAAAAAAAAATATGAAGGAATAAAACTAAAAATATTTTTAACGAAAATGTCATTATTTATAGCAAGAAGTATTTATTTTTGAACAGATTTTTTTTCAGGGAAATAAGATTTTTCTCTTCAGATTCAAAGAATTCTTACAGAAAAAAAGCAGACATTTGTAGGTATGAAGAAAATATTCTGTAGATTTTTTTGAAGAAAAAATCTTCAAATTTTCTGCAGAAAATATTTGCAGAAATTTGCAGGTATTTGAGACTGAAGAAAATAATATGTAGACTATTTGCAGAAAAAATCTTCAGATTTTCTGTACAATTTATTCTGTAGCTTTTTCTTCAGTCCCAAATACCTGCAAATTTCTACAGATTTTTTTTGTAAATTTTTTGAAGAAAAATTTTAGCTGGGTCCGCATACAAGGCGAACGTATTAACCGACTGGGCTCCCCAGTCCAAGGTGTATAAGACAAAAAAAATTACCAGAAAGATTTTAATAAAAATGATGCATATAAAGATTAAAAACAGTTCAATCAGACTTCTTTCATAGGTATCATTTTAAAATAGTTATGCAATAAAAATATTTTAAATGATGGAAAATACTTGATACAATAAAAATATTAGCAATATTTGCCAGCTTACTCTTCCTTCAATTATTTCAAGCAAGAAAATGAGACAATACGAAGTAGCACAAGTCAAAGACACTATTTAAAACACTTTTGAAGTAAAGATTCAGTTAAGTATAAAATAAAAAATGTATATATAATACAATGTATATATTATAAATAATAAGCAGAGTGCTGTGTTAGCAGAATTGTTTAAGATGAAACCTTTTACGTTTCACTTTAAAACGGTTTATTTTCTGCATATTTTCCTTGACTTTTTATGTATATCTTTTATTCGGCAAATTGGAAGGATTCTTTGCCTTAGAATATTTTTAAATTTTAGTTTTAATATTTTTTTCATATACATCCTTTAGAAAGGACTTTGAAATTATCTCGAAGAACAAAACAATAAGTCCCAAGGTATAACCAAGAATTAATATCGCAAAAATAAACTTTAAATCTTCCAAATTTAAACTCTTTGCTACATTTTCATTCGTTAGAGGACTTGAATGCGCATCCTTGTTATGGAAAAAGACTTCATCTTTAAACCATTTGTTCACTAAACCTCCGCTAACTATTCTGTATATGACAGTATTCAAGCGTTGTTTGCAGCAGAAGCCTTTTCTTAAAGCTATGCCAATACTCCACACCCCCAAGGAATCTTTAGAGAAAACTGGATTTTTTGTAATCGAGTTTTCAAGATCCAATTCAAGAGATTACCTAGACGCAATTAAAGCTGTCGATTGGTTTAAAAGTTCTGCATATTCATTCGGATTCTTGTAAAACCAGCCTTTTTCTATAATGTTTTGCCCCAACGTTCTTAAATATCCAACCGTACTTCGAAGCAGAAATTCTTCATACGCCGTTCCAAACTCAAGAAAAGCCTTATGAGTTTTGGTTTCAACTGCCTTAGACAGATCTTCGAAGTTCTTCAATCCAAAATGCCTTTCTGGAACTGTCAAGAAAGACAGAAGACTCACGCTGTACATGAAAGGCACGATTCCCGAAAAGATAAACCAAGTAACCCAAAAGATTCTTCTAACTGGAGACTGAATATTTTTATTGCCGAGTGGTTGATTTAGCATGCTTCCCACTAACGTTATAAATGTCACCAAGAACTTGACAAAAGAATGTCTTTGGGCATATAATGCAAATGTCAAAGCCATGATGAAGCACAGAATCCATACTTCCTTACTAAATGGATAGGTGAAGGTCTCGAATTTCTGTAGATATTCAGGAGCTACTGTGACAAAAGTCGCCTCTTCGTAGAAGTAGGGTGCACTGAAGTCTACCACATGAGATCTTTCGTCAGTGATGGATAACCACGTTATTCCTATGTCGGCTTCCCCACTGACTAGCATACCGATGATACCGGACCAGTTACCATTGCCGTCCGTCTGTCCCCACTGGCCATCAGGTGCCACGCGTATCTCATACTGGAAATTCAACTTTTCAGCCACACAATTGAGAAGTTTGCCATCCATTCCTGATGCAATGATATTATTGTCCTTTTCATTTATACGGAAAACACCAGGCACTTGAAGTACAGCTACTCTTATTATTGGCAAAAGCATTTTGGTTGCAATTGAAACTAATTCTGAACACCAACGCCTGCCTGCAAGCAAATTATTCCATTTATAACCTAACTATACATATTATATTATCGCTACTGTCACTCAGATTCATAAATTGATCGGTTGTTAAATGCTTGAATCTATTATTCAAAAGGACGATAAAATTACACACTCAAACATGGCCATAAGCAATTATATACTCCTTATATACAAATGCTGCGTTAATATTAATATAATTGGTTAACTAAATTGATTGGTTATGCATGAGACATAACGTCAGATTTCTTTTAACTGTTTCGATCGAGACAAATGTTTATTAAATTCGCTTCATTGTTTTTACTTAGAATAAAGCTGATGAAAATGTAAATTTATTAAAATATGTAATAAATATTTCAAGCATACAATGCTCGTTGAATCGTGAGGCCGCAAATTATATTCAATTTTTTAGCAACCATAACTGCGATATTTTCAAATTTTTTTCGAAACTCTATTTTCTATACATAAATACTTGCACATTATATTTGGCGAAGGAATAATTTTTAAACGTTTCCATTAATCATGTATTATTTTTCAAAACTGGCATGGTCTTTTGAAATATAATAATTTACTATTTATTCAGATTGAATTTTTATTCAAATGTTCTCTAAGAAAATAATTGGTTTAGGCTACAAGGGGACATCCATAAACTAAGTGAGGTGGGTTTGATGATTTTTTCCCCTCCCATGTTTAGATGTTGTTAGATTTGTCTTGAAATTCTCCCCCTCCACAAATATTACGGGAGATTTTTTAAAATTAACATTAAACAATCGGAACAATGCCGAATACAAAAATAAGAATAATACATAGTATAATAGAAATAAATAAAAGTTACTCACCTATATTTTATACCTGTATCATATTTAAAACGTTATATCATTTTTAAATGGCGATAAATTGATCCAAATCACAAACGAAACTTTAGAAACGATGCGCGCGCAACTTCAAGTCGAAGATGATTGGTTGAAAGAAACAAACGAAAGAACATTTCCTGTAACTGTATAAATGAAGATTTCTGTTCAGAATTACAAAAACTTTTTTTTGTAAAATTGGTTATTTTTGTAACGTTAAAAATTTTTTTTTTGTATGTTTACCAGTATTTTTTTCTCAGGTAATTATTTTAAACAAGAAGTTTTAAAAGAACTAAAATATCTTACTTTCCTGTTACTTAAATGCTCACTGAAACTCTTCTCGAAAAATAAGTATATTTGTAACAGTTACTTTAACCTAAATAACTTCCACAAAATAATTTTTTACCTTAGAAAAAAATGACCAATATAGCCATTTAGTTGTAATTTTAACTTTTAAAAGGCAAAATTCGCTATTTTTATTAATTTTTCCGCAAATTAAATTAATATTCTTTACCGTTTGCTGCATTTAATTACAGTTCGAGAAATAATTATGTAAAATTACTTGGGTCAAATCGTAGCATGAGTTCCGGCGACATTTGGCGCGTTTGAAAATTCATGTCGCCAACGCCTTAAAAGACGCGAGCTTCTTATTCTTTAATAAATATCAGTATAAAACTTTGTAGAAACACGATTTTTTTCGAAATATTTTTATGAATTTATTTTTTCGAAGTATTTTTTTCGAAGCCCCTCCAAACTGCACTAATAAATGTAGAAATGTAATTTAATACTAACCAGATTTTTATGCAAAAATTGGAATTTCTTGCTGCTTTCTTAGTATAAAAAAGTGATGGACAATCAAAGAATCAAATTGTGTCTCAATTTATGACGTTATTCCAAACTTATATATATGACAAACTAATTTATAAAAATTTCCTTCAAATATATAATTTTTAATAAATAAAGCTCATCATGCTATTTTTGTGTGCAACAGCGATTTAAATGACTAAATAAAGATTTTAATGCTAAAAAAATAGGGTAGTTAGCCAACTGTACAGTACTATTGACTCTGCGTTATAAAATAACCATCAAATAACTTAATATTAAGATCAAAGTGTTCGCATCTTCATAAAATATTTTTTATACTACACCTTAACTAGTGTTTTTCTAATAAACACGGTCCCTGTAATTCGTTGGATTGGTTTGAGGTTGATATAGCCGCGAGCTCCACTATTTGCCTAACCCTTTCAGTCGGAATTTTTAAATCCTGCTCGAAGATTGATTTCTTTTACTATATGACCTACTACGGTCATAAATATCTCAAAAATTAATAATTTGACTTCTGGAAGAATAATATAAAAAGAGTATAAAGTTTTTTTTTTTAAATAATAATAAAATTCGAATAAATTGCAATTTTTTTATTAAACTGGTATAGTTTTTAAATTTTAGATACTAGATACAAGATTTTCCAAAGCTACAAATCATAAAAATTGAACAATTAGTTAATATTACCACAAAAAAATCGTTTATATATTTGGGCCGCTTGGTGCCGCAAATGTTAAACCATAGAAATCTTGAGAGAGATGTATATAAAAGCTTATACGTATAACTGATTCTACTTTCAGGAAATGAAAAAGTCTTTCTTGGAAAATCATTCTTAAGACCTAAAGAACACCTAACGCCAGGTCTGAAGGAGCTAAATAATGGAAGAAGCCCCCAATGAGCTTATCAGCTCACAAACAAGTGAAAATAATCCGTTGGCGAAAATTCTTGTTTCGTTTTCTGCGTACAGTAGCTCCAGTTATAGGAAATAATTGGGACCTTAAAATTATTCTATCATGAATTTTTTTTTAAACTTCTTTCTGAGGCATATTTCTTATTTAAACCATAATTTTACTAAAGGTTAAGTTTTCTTAAAAAGATTAGTTTTTTATGTAAAAAAATACTTTTAGTTTACGTAGTATATTAATGATTAATTATTTAAAAGTCCGTGTAAATCATAATATTTTAATTATATATAAGAAAATACCTTTATGTTATTTAAAAATTATTTGTTTTCTTTATTTTTATGCAAACAATAACCTTCAATCAAAATTTTATGTTTATAAGATGACAATAGCTTTACATTAAAGAAGTTTATCGTAACATTAATAAAATTCAAGTATAGACGGACAACAACCAACATTTTAGGTATAACATTGTTACTTCTCTCTTCTATTGACCAATAACTAATATTGAACGAATTCCCAACTTTTTTAAAAAAATAATTTCTTTTTTGGAGCTTATAACAGCCGACTGAAATTTATAACATTTATTGATAAATTAATTGTAAAAAATTGTTATTTTATGTGCGCCAATTTACAATCCATTTTCACTAAGCTTGAATTCAATGATCTTCTTTTTTTTAAAAAAAAAGTTGATTTACCCCCTTTAATCTTTTGCACAGGCATTACTTTAAAAAGTAGAACAGAAGGATTTTGACATAAATTTCAAGAAATTATTTTCGACACATTTATTTTTATTGGTGCTCATTTCAAACTCATTTATTGTAAAAAATGGACAACTAACTTCTATTCGGAGAAACTAATACTCATTTTTTCAATGAGCTACACGCGACAAACTTGTCGAGAAAACACAAGGTAAAAATAAAAGCATTCTTCTGAGATAACGAAACGCGTGTGGAAAATGTAGGATGCAAAATTTTAATTCGACGGGTTTCACTCACGTAGAAAAATACACAAATAAAATAACACCTTATATTTACACCTTAATCAATTACTGTTAAGTTTGCATGTTTATTTTTAGTATAACTCTCCTAATTAGTGTGTTTTAGTTTGAAAATGTATATTTAGGTGGAAAAAAGGTCCAAGGACATAGAGCAGTTGCTGAATTTCCGGCCACTGGGCACGATTGCCTAAGAAAGCATCTGTTTCGCATCAATGTTGCTAATTCGCCCATCTGCCCTCTGTGCAGTCTTGGAGAGGATATGGACTCTGCCCACCTCCTGCGATGTTCTGCCCTACGGAAGAGTACCCTCTCAGAGCGCTACTGGGAGGCGAGAGACAAGATAAGTTGATGGACTTTGTTGCAGTGATTTCTTTCTTGTTCTGTTCGCATTGTTTGAATTACTGTAAACTGTCCAATAACTGCCATTAGAAATAAAATAAAAAAATATTAGGTGGAAATAAAGCCTTGAGGACATGAAGAGAAAACTCCACCATTTCTTCGAGAATTTTATAGTTGTAAAATTATAAAATTGACCATATAAGGCACATGATTGGAAAGATCATTACTCTATGGGAAAGATATTGGACAAATGGGCGGGGGAGGGGGGGGAGGGGGAAAACTATATTTGATCTTAATTTTATTTCTCTTGAGAAGTCTCAAATTTATTGCTTGTAGGGTCTAAGACAATTCCATCTGAAAGAACACATTTGATTGCACGCTTTATATCTTTAATTTTATTTACAAGCGTAGGATGGTGCGACTGGTTTTCTTTAGGTGCCTCTTCAAGTAAAATCAGAGGTCACTGGACAAAGGTCGTACTTCCACTCAATATGCACTCTAAAAACTAAATGTGTAAAATTGAAAATTTACACGCGATCATGAGTATATTTCAAGAATTACGCATCTGAGGCACTAAATTACGCATTTGCATGTGTAAAAGAGAGGCGTGTAAATTGAAAAATGGTGGAAACATATATTTATGTGTAAAAATAGAAATATCAAACATTTTACCTAGTATAGTGAGTTTCTTTAAATTTACACATATTTATATGTTAAGAAAATGTAAAGTATTTTACCTAGTGTGGTGAGTTTTTCTTTTATTTACACACATTTATAGGTTCGGAAAATCACATGTTTAACATCACTCAAAACTTTATTTTACGATCCATCAAAATGCTGGGGAGCCCAGTCAGTAATCCGCATGCCTTTGCATGCAAAAAGTCCCAGGTTCGGGTTCGGGAATTGCCAACATAACTGACGACCTATAAACGGCCTGTGCAAGCAAAGAAAAAAGTCCTACGAATAATACCCCGTATAGAGGAAGTTCAAATTAAATATGCTCCAAAGTACCAAAGCTGTGTATATGATGTTGACCTTAAAAAATTGCGTTGGATGCCTACTCAGGTATCGGTTCGTCACTTGACTGTGGTTCTAATTTATGAGGCCCGTCGTCTAGCTGTTAGTGTAACTGACTGTAATAGGAAGGGAGGTATCTTCGCTGCCTATTCAGCTCCTTAAGAGCTTTAACACGCCAATACGCTCGTATTAGAACCCTGTAGTGCGAGCACTGTAAGATAGTTAGAGTGTAGGGTAGGGTAGGTACATATATATTCCGGCTTGTGTGTTTGATCAGAGACCTGCTTTTAAGCCTTCGTCAAGTAATACAGACACAGAAAGAATTTTTACTGACACAGAGAAAGAAAGTACACCCAGGGCGAAGGCGTGAATCGAACCCGCACCCGTTACAGCGCTCAGACTGCTAGCGCAATGGTCCAAACCACTCGGCCATCCGGGCCCCAGATAGTTAAGATTTTTGATGTTTACGTTGAGTTGGGGCCCGGGTGGCCTAGTGGGTTTGATCGCTGCGCATACGCTAACAGTCTGCGCACTGTACGTGGACCGTGTGCGGGTTTGATTCCAGCCTTTGCCCTGGGTGTACTCTCTATCACTGTGTCAGTAAAAATTCTGTCTGTGTCCGTCTTACTTGATGAAGGTTTATAAGCGGGTCTCTGATCAAGCATACCAGCCGGAAAATACATGTAACAACCTACCTACCTTTATGTTCAGTTAAGCTTCTGTTTACTACTTAAGATCGCTTTATAGCTGCGAAAACAAAGCTGATTATTTAAGTAATCTTTTGCTTTATCTAACTTATGCGAATATGCATCCATGTAAATAGTTTATATTACGAAAAAATAAAATCCTATTATAAAGAAAATCTTATTACGAAGAAATATTGTAGCGACCGTCAACACCGACAAGCATTACGGACATGGATGCATTGAAATTCAAGCGTAAGTCTTTACGAATCTCTTACATCTTTACAAGTCCACAAGTGATTCGATTGAATAACTCGTCGAATATTCATCCAAATATATCAAAAACTTAGATTTAGGGGTTTTCGTGGTTGCTCAATGTTTCTAAGTTAATAAAATTGAATGTTTCTATTGGAAATTTTAAAGTTCGTAACATATATTTAATATGAAGACGGCCCCTTATGCAAATTTTGTGTCATGCAATTAACTCAAAATGTTATTTGCTCACAAAGTCAAAAAGGTCCGATTCTATAGGATGACTAACGGTCGAAATAATCACTAGTGGGTACTTTTTTTTCCACAGCTGTACCAGATTCGGAGGCTACAATATTGGTTTCCAGTTTTCGAATAACAGAAGAGAACTATCCAAATAGAGCGGGAGCCCAGGGCCCCCCGACCTAAGTCATTTTCTAAAGGATGAAATGTATCGGATTAGGTTCGGTTTTCATTTACTTTTAGTATATGCATACCCTCTAGAGAGAACCGACGGCCAATTTATAGGTATCGGGTGCAAAAAGTAGGTAAATTATAAGTTAACTTAAGTCATTTTCTAAAGGCTGATTTTTACGTATGTTTCAGAAAATAATGTTTAAAGTTAATAATAAATTTCCCAGACACTTTCCGTCGGCCGAAACTTTTCCCAGACGCTTTAAACGTCTTTATGAAGTTCAGACTTTGTCCCACGCATCTGGCGGCGTGAGATGGCGCTACAATCGTCCTCGGACGACAAGAAGGGAAAGTTAAGCAAAAAAGAACTATGTGTGTATTGGTTAAGAAAGAATATCGTTTCGATTTAATTAAATTTTCGTTTAATTAGAAAATAAATTAATAAACAAGTTACCATAGCTGTCTTTAGCTTACAACATTTTCACATCTCCAATGATCAAGCACGAAAACCGGAATATATATGCCAATCGACCAACCAACCAAACACATCTCCAATACACACATAGTTCTTTTTTGCTTAACTTCCCCTTCTTGTCGTCCGAGGACGATTGTAACGCCATCTCACGCCGCCAGATGCGTGGGACAAAGTCTGAACTTGATAAAGACGTTTAAAGCGCATGGGAAAAGTTTCGGCCGACGGAAAGTGTCTGGGAAATTTATTAACTTTTAACATTATTTTCTAAAACATACGTAAAAATCAGCCTTTAGAAAATGACTTAAGTTAACTTATAATGTACCTACTTTTTGCACCCGATACCTGTAAATTGGCCGTCGGTTCACTCTAGCATGTATGCATATACTAAAAGTAAATGAAAACCGAACCTAATCCGATACATTTCATCCTTTAGAAAATGACTTAGGTCTGGGGGCCCTGGGCTCTCGGTCTAAAAAGCTATTAAGTAGTTGCAATTACGATTGTGATGTGACGATCTCCTAGTTCAAATATATATACGTCAGGCATCTTCTTGTTAGACATTAAGTTTTGAGGAAAAGTTTGTGTTTTTTTAAATATAAATGCTACAGGACAGGAAATACGAAAAATGTTGCTTTACAATAGCATAAAGACACAAAAAATATTAATGCTGTGAAATATTGGGAATCTATTTCTATTCAAGGAAGCATACACCAAAGGCAAATTAATTTAGATAAACCTTATTCTGAGGATTTATAAAACTAGCCCCCAAATACTTTGCCAAGAGCATTTGTTTGGGTGACTGATGGCTTCTATATTTTTTTGTGTTGATATTCTCTTGGCAGTGTGGGCATAAGTAACTGCAATAAAAAATTTGATTTGGTACCCAAGTTTTGTAACAATTTTGAAATTATATTATATATTTTTAGACTACCTCATTCGACTTATTAACAACAAAATTCATCAGTTACGCACTCAACTAAGGCTCATTAAGCGCAAAGTTTCATAAAAGTCGGTGAATCAATTATAATGAAAACGAAACGTTGCGTGTGTTTACCTTATAGACTATTAAACTAGACATGCTTTTTTTTGCTTTTTAACAATGCACGCACGTGCAGTTCATATACAATTCGCGATTGTTAAACTTTCAGAATTTAAAATATATTCTATTTTCGGAGAAAATTAGAATTATCTAAAAAAAACTACACTATTTTTGCTCAAATAAATTCCTTTTTTAGCCTACTTTCCTTTTGTATAAATTCGAAAAAGTTAAAAAAAAAATATGGGATAAGTGGGTATTGAATAGAAGCTCCATCACCTCACTGTCTGAAATTATTTAAATTATACTGCACCCATTATCACGTACACAGTAATAAGAGACATAACTAATATTTGACAAACTTTACTTTTTAATAACTAACATAATAAACGAAACATAACTAACTCATACAACATTAACCGATGAGGAAAAAGGTGTACAGGTCAAAAGTATCAAATGTTATAAATTCATCAGAGTTTAAATATACATGCTCTAGTTACAGATACAAAATTTAACAGTCATACAAATATTACAATTATTGGTGGTTGTTGAAATACGTTGTTCTTAAACTGATCTCGCTCATGCCGCAACAATTTTTTTTTCAATTGTCAATGTATAATTTTACAATATAATATTCATACCAATTAAAAAAAAAGAATATTAGAGATATGTTAAGCAGGGCCGGATTTAAAGATTTGCCGCTTGTAGTCATAGGGTACAGACACCCCCAGCCTTATCTAGTCTTTCATAGTATTCACTGAGCAGAGAGAAATGAAAGTTCAATGAGAGAAGCTGAGTTAGTTACTTTCAAGCATTCCTAAAAGATGATTAATCAGTTATAAAAAAGCATGGAAAAACACATATAACAAAAATGATTTATGTAATTTGGAGGATTTTATCTTAGTTTATGTCGAATATTTTTCTAAGATAAAATTCTGTTTAGTTATAGTAATATCTTTTATTTGAAAAGTTATTGATGATAAATAAATGTTGTCAACAATGCAATTAAAAACTATGTGGGTGTGAAATTATAACTAATACAGCGTATTATAATACTCCTTTGTGTGACGGTGGGTGATTTACTGTTGGACGGACAAAGCTATTATACGTAATACTTTTCTTATAAAAAAACGCGCCAACTAAAAATTAAAACAAAACACGATTATATGGTTATTGTTTTTATTAAAAAAATGTATATAATTTTTATTTGTCTGTATTAGATTATTGTATTATTTATTAATATTAGTGCAAACCCCCTTTGTTATTCTAATGTGTAATTAAATTTTTTTAGTACCAACTAATTTTGTTATTGATATTAAAGTTTTCAAACAATTGCTTTTATTTTTTTATTATGAGTGCTAATTTTTATTCAGCGTAAGAAAAATATTTTTTTAATTTCTGTCTGCAATGCTACTCTTTTCTTGTATCCAATACTGTGAAAAAGTACTGTATTGACAAGTTTAGCGATCTAATAGGAAACACACAAGACCGGATTACCAATTAGGCAAAGCAAACGGGCCTCGCAGCTTCCAAATGGCCTCTTAGAATTATTTTTTTTTTGTTTTAGAATAACCTTTATAACTTCAGTTTCTTTTAAAACTCAATTTTAATAAATATTACTATCAGATCTAAAATGATAATTAAAAAAATAAGAAAGAGAGCGAAATGAATCGAATGAGCGAAATGAATCTGAATAACCAATAGACATAGGAATATTATAGAGCCAACGGTAAGCGCACAAAATAAAAAAGCAAAAAAAAGCAACACCAGGAGAACCTTCTAAAACTTTCACCAAAAGTAGTTTCAGATAGACAGGGGCACAAACCCTCCAAGGCAACTAAAAAACAAAGACAATTGAGCATAACACAAAAAAGACACTTATACAAAAAAATATCCTCTTTTCAATGACCCTTTTTCGGAATTAGCAACCTCCAAAACGTGTAGAAAACACCAAAATATGTATTTCGAATTTGCGACCTCATCACAATTACTTTCATTAACTTATATTTCTTTTTTGGTAATTGAAAGTAAAAATACGTCATTTTTAATTAAGCTACATTTTATTACCGATCAAGATTGGTGCAAAACGCCTTTGAATTTCCTGTGTAATTCCATTTTTAGTTTTCGGATACCATCCAATTTATTATTGATATCTAAGTTTTCACACGATTCCTATGTGTGCTATTTTTGTTTAGCGAAGCTTCTTTAAATAATTTTCGAAGTTCACAGTCAATATTACTATTCGTCTTGTGCATCCAATATTCTACTATTGGGAAAAAGTCATTTACTGATAAGGTAAGAAATTGGAAACATACACATGCATGTGGTCAGAGCCCACTTCAGTAGGCAGTTTTTTCCCTTATTACCTTGGATTCTTCTTTCGCCTGAAACACAACGCTCCAGACAAAAACCCCTTCAGCGATTTTCACCCCCCTCTCCTCAAACCCCCTTCAGGAAAGCGCTGTCATAGTGGGAGGCCAATTTAGCCTGAATAGACACAGTCAATCGTATTCATTACAGCGAAAGGCGATAAACTGCATATTATGGTCCATCTGGATTTCGGAAAATCTAGAGGGTTGACTTGGAGATTCCAAATGGCGTCCTCTTAACTAAGGGTTTTTCTATTCCTGTGATGCAGTGATTTTTAAAATGAATGCCATTCTTCAATTAAAACGGAATCTAGATAATTTGAATAGATGTCTTTAACTAGTGGCCTTGTTTCTTATTAAATCCTAAGTAAATATAAGACTATTAAAATTGTGTTAAGAAGTAGAACCTTCCTTGGTACTCATTGTACGCAACGTTTCTTTTCTTGAATTCATTAATAATTTACGGCTCATTGCGGTTTACGCATTAATGTAAATTATTTGTTTTCTTTATTATAAAAGATACTAATATTTTTAAGAATATTTTTTTTATGCCAAATGCCGCTTTAATTGGTCTTAAAATTTGCCACTCCCGAAAATTCGCCGCTCTAGGCTACAGCCTACTTAGCCTATTTAGAAATCCGGCCCTGTGTTAAGCCCGCAACATTTATGGTGTATATGAAAAACGCTTGCAAAAAATATTCAATACAGCCGGAGTAATTAGGCATAGAAAATTATTCTTCTAAAGAGGATTAACACAGAGAGAAGACTTCGGTTTAGACACCTGGATAATGACTGCCATTCCTTCTTATGAGATTATATACAAGTCCTCGTAATTCAAATTGATGAATAAAGTTATTATTATTTTAAATTTATGCAGAAGTAGAATTGGCCTTTATCAAGCGACGTTTTCCTTAAAGCTGCCATATCATGTCTTATTTCGATCGGTGCCCCGATTGGTGTTCTGTTCCCACATGACCTGGATTCATCAGTCAAAGCACGAGAAAGAATCTACTTTCATTTTCCAATTCTATTGCCCCTCAATACCTGAAACATGCTTATTAAGGTATGAAAAAAGTCAGTTTTATTGTTTGAATAAATATTATTATTAGTATTACTGCTAGAGTTTTTAATTCTGGAATATTTTATTAGCCAGCATTTATATTAATCCATTTAAACAAGATCAATTTTTATAATGAAACTTTAGTTTTCCGCTAAATGTTTGTTATTAATTTTGAATAATGTATGAGAAACTAATTAAAATATATCCTTATATATTATTCTGTTTATAAAAGCTTTATTTTTTTACATTAAATTAAAATTAAAAGTATGCTAATTAAAATTTTGGATAATACTTATTTATCATTAGACTTATTTATCATTATTTTTAAATCCTCCTTTTTATATGAAGGGTCTAGTTGCAAAAATCCCATTCCCCAAAGCATAACTAAGATATAGGGTACAGTCCGATCATTGGCGACTTTGGCGATTGTAAATTCAATTGGACGAAGTCGCCAACTTGACTACTGGATCCTTTACTTAGTCATACTTTAGAAAATGCGAGTTTTGCAACTCGACCCTTCGTATCTACTGTTTCCTTATTAATGGATATGCTAGAAATATATAAGAATACAATTAATTTTGCTATGGAATAAAATTTCTTATGGTGTACAAAATTCTAGAACTTTACTAGGTTTAACTATAAAGAAGTCATTTCTAATTGCAAGACAACATATTCTCATTTCTGTTTTGTTTATTTTATTTTTTATTATTTCACTAACTAAATATACCCCCTTTTCGCAGGGCTTTGTTAAAGCGAATTTATACCGGTTTCATAAAATATATCAAGTTAATAAAATTAATACATGATTTATCGTTTGCTTATCTAAATGAACATGTTTCATGTCGTGAATGGCAACAGTTCCAGCGGTATTGCTTACATTCTTGGACGTCCTTGAATTTCAATTGCTTTGAACAATACCTTTCTGAAACGAATGTTGTGTACAAACTTTTCTTTCAGTAGAACTAAAGCTTTTCTCCATTCGTGAATCCCGTTAAATAGCTCTCCAACAATTTCGCTTAATTTCTCCGCATAAGACAAAATATCACCTAAACAAAAGTTTTCAAACAAAATTGACGTTTTTTTTAATGCTTTGCATACTTTAATCGAATTAAAACCAATATTTATTTTTTTTATAAAAAACAGGAATGCAAACAAGTTACACGTTAAGAACTCTAAAATAGAGAAAAGCACACAAAAAAGAACCCCGCTTAATTTGAGAGGGAAATCGAAACAACCAATGAAATCGCAGAAGAAGCAAAAATGAAAACAGGACAATTACATAATCGGAAACAACCCCATTATATTTTGAGTAATTAAGCAGTTAGAGCCAACAACAGCATGAGAAACTTTATTTAAAATTAATATAGTACCTGTACTCAATCTGGGCACCCTAAGGAAAATTAATTTTTTTCACCCCCTTGTACACGACACAGGACTTTAAAAATGTGTGACCACAATCCCGGTCTATTGACTATCAATTATTAATAGTATAGTGACAGTATAATAATTCTGGTTTAATTTAAAATATGAAAACAAAAAAATGTTTACATGTGTCCATATAAAGAACCACCTAACCCTATTATGGACGTGCATGTCCGTATTAAGGACAGTTGGCTCCTTATGGAACTACTACTGGATGGAAGAACTACTCTTTCAAGGGATTTTAGAGGAGAAGAGAGGGAATAAAAAATAATATCGTGGAGTATTGCGGGTGAGGTGACAGAAAAATCTTCAAAACGTGCATATTAGAAGGGAGGGAGGTAATTTTAGTTGTGGCTTTTCGGATACCTTCAAAGTGTAGTGATGTCCTTAATATGAACATTAATATTAATTACCTAAATAAAATCCCATTAAATAGACATGTTACAAATTTGTGAATCTGGAGATTCATTTGCTGTGCTTCCGAACATAAGGTGTCCATATTGGGAATCAGGAGTAGTTATACTAAATCTTATAATAAATATACAAATAAAACATCATCAAGTAATCTATGAAATATTATTCAAAATATGTTTTATCAGCTATCTAAAACACTCCACTTTTCAATATTTAAAGTAATTATACAATATATCATCTATATATATAAAAGAAAGTCGTGTTAGTTAGACCATTTATAACTTAAGAACGGCTAAACGGATTTGGCTGAAAATTGGTGGGGAGGTAGCTTAGAACCAGGAATAGGCAGGATACTTTTTATTCGAACCCAAAGGGTGTAGGAGTGCAAAACGTGAGCTGATTTCCCCATAGGAATAGCATTGTAAGATGAGAATTTATACTTTTTAATTCAATTTAAAGAAATTTCGGCGCGTTCAGCGTGAACGAAAATTAAAAAAGAAAAAAAAAGAGCACGTCGGTTTAATTTGCTGGATTGTTATTTGAATATCAGTATTTTATTTGTTGATTTTAAATATCTTTATTTTTTATGGTGGATCAGATTTCCCCAACTAGATTTTAATTACGTTTCCGAATTTAATTTAATTGATGTTTACAAATGGTAAGAAATGATATGGAGGAATATAGGTTAACCTAAAGAATCGTGGCCGGATTCGGCGAATTTTCAAAAATGTCGCCAAGTCAAAGTGATAACAAACCCCGGCACTTGCCGAGATGGTTACCATCTCGAAATGACCAAAAATACTATCTAATTTCAAAATGGCCGACTTAAAACAGCGGAAAGATTCATTAAATTGCAGGCCAGATTTCTAAAAAAAAGTGAATTTTTAAAATGACGAAGAATTGATTTAAAAAAAGGTAAATAATTATTTAAAATCAGTAAGCATCTAATTAATAAAATATTAGTATAAGAAAACTTCAGAATAAATTATATGCGTTTAAGATTTAAATAGATTAACATTTAGAAATTGTCAATGCAATTGCTAATTTCGCCAAAGGTTGCCATCGGGGTTACCAGATATGGCGTAAAATTGCCGGCCATGATTCTTTAGGTTAACCGGAATATATTCGGCATAAATAAGGAATTTGTACTTTATAAAACTTTTCCAACCATACAAGAGGATGAATGTCTGTTTTTTTTTTCTGAAGTTAAGATGGCGTAACGGTCGATTGAATTTTGGCATTGGCTGCTTTTGGCGAAGTCGAAAATTTAACGTAGGGTAGCTATTCCTAGGGCCGGATTTCTAAATAGGCTAAGTAGGCTGTAGCCTAGAGCGGCGAATTTTTAGGGGCGGCAAATTTTACATCAATTAAAGCGTCATTCGGTATAAAAAAATATTATAAAGATACTAATAATTTTTAGAAAGAAAACAAATAATTTACACATTAATGCGTAAACCGTAAACGTATATGTAGTACTAATATTTAGTAACTAACATGGCCATTTTAAGTGATCAGTTATCAGAAAATGGAAATATCTGATTAATTATATTGTATTTAAAATACACCTATTTTCCTAATTTTATATTCGTTGTGATAATTTTAAACAGCACATACCACCCTATTTTACAGCTAACCAGCTATCTTTCCGAGAGAATATTGTGACAGGGGCGGCAAATCGATCGTAGCCTACAGGCGGCATAACTTTAAATCCGGCCCTGGCTATTCCCATCCAGTTGTATGGGTTAGTTTGAATTATCGTCGCATTAAAGCTACACACGAGTGCTATTGGAAACGGGAGTCGTAATTTAGAACCACAGTGAAGTTACGAGCCGAGGCGTGAGATATATTCGGCATATGCAACTTTTAAGGGCGGCATCGTACGCAGCGTTGGGAATTTGCAGGATATTTAAAGTGACCTTCCTCTATACGGGGTATTATTCGTCGGACATTTTTGGGCTGCACGAGCCGTTCATAGGTCTGCAGTTATTTTGGTGATGGCCGGACATGAACCTGGGACCTACCGCATGCAAGACAAAAGTCTTTACCGACTGTGTCCCCCAACCCTATCGAGTTGTATGAAATATGAAGTGGAATGTTTACCACATTTGGGAAGTTTCGTTTTGCGCTAATTGTGAAATAGAAACAGGCCATTATATCATATAGCTGCTCTGGCAATTTGAATAGGGGCATATGGGAAAGCCCTCAAACTCCGGAAGGGCCTGGATAAAATCAACCCTCATATCAGAATGGGAGGAGATTATAATATCCTGATGGAGTGGACCACAGTGGAGGGATCAATTGGTATAAAATAAAAGTTTACATAAAAAAAACCCTACTAATTAGGGTTATATAAGGTTGCACCCGTGCAACGCCGGGTTTATAAAGCTAGTAAGAATATAAAATTTCATCTAATTACGATCAGCACACCACGAAAATACAAATTACCTTCGAATGGGCGAACAGCGCGCTTTTTTGCACTTCCTAGGCTAAAATATTTTTTTATGTTTTTTTTTCATCGACATGTGGCACTATCTCTCGATTAAAATTTTAATTTTTATTAAAGATATTAGGGGTGTCTATATAAAGAACACTGTTCATATTAGGTACGATTACTATATTTGAAGGAAAATTTATTTTTGTTTTATAAATCAATTTTGAATGACGTCTTAAAATGTAGCACAATTTGATTCTTTAATTGGTCATTATTTGTAAAGAAAAGCTAGCGACAAAAACCGTTCAATATTTTTTTGCACAAAAAGCTGGTTAATTTTTAATTTAAAATTTTCATTTATTAACGTATTATATTTAATTTGAGAAGTTTAATTAATATATTATTGACCTAGTTCAGTCATAGTTCCGAAAAACGATATTCGTAATTGAAGAATAATTAGAATAAATTAAAATAAGATTTTATCGAGCGTTAGGAAAAACGAATGGATGTTACGATCATTATTTATTTTTGCCCTTTTTAAGAATATTTAAATTTATTTGTTGGTTAAAAAATATGCCTTAAAATATAAAATTGTATATATTTTTATTAAATTTTCAATTCATGAAAAGATAATCCCACTTTTAAACCACCAATAGATATTAAAAAACCCTAACCCCTTGTTACAATGCCCGGGCCGTTAACTCGAAATAAAACCGCACAAATATCTCGTGATTTCTACGTGCCCTTCAAAAGCGCTGAGTTAGCATCGTTCCCATGTTTGGATGGCAACGTGATCACTGCAACCCCCCCGCTAGCCTCCACATTCTTCGACACTTCTTAAAATGCTTCCATATAGATAAAAAAAAGTCCACAGTTTGGGACTCTGCCCACTTGTATAAAATAATATAAATCCTAATTTCCCTACCTTTCCCTCCTTATTTTTCAGGAATATATCACATTTATGCGATTTGTATACATGAAAATGAAGTTTCAAAACCCATGACCATTTTTCAGGCCTAAAGTGACTTTGAAAATTCTGCCAATGGTTCCCACTTGGTATATAATGTTCCTGAACTATTTTATATTCAAAATATATTTTTTCCCCACACCTAGCTCGAAAAACATGCGAGAAGAACACTGAAAGATGACAATCTGAAAAAAATAAATAAAATGCTTCGAAACTTGCCGTTTTGAAAAAGTTTCGTGAAGTGCCTATGAGGAGTCATGTAAGTGAAATTACTGCGTTTAAAACGTTACGTATTAAAGTTTCCGATGTAACAGTGAGTGTTGCAGATATTATAGTTTATATGTTGATGTCGTTGCCGCCTGAATACGAGAGCATATAGTGTGCTTTAGAAAAGCAACCTGGCACTAACTTAACTATGAACTTTGTAACGCAACGTTTACTGGAAGCTGAAATGATATAGAGGGAAAACAAACATTTTTCTGAGTCTTCGAATGTTAATCAAAGTGCTGCTTTTTCCGCTATAAAGGATATAACATGTTTCAAATGCAAACGAAAAGGGTACTTCGCAAAGAACTGTGGATTAAAAAATAAGATTTGTTACAATGTGGTAAGCGCGGTCAAGTTCGTAAATTCTGTGAAGTGGCCAATTTGGGCAGCAGACAGTCTGGCAGTGGTAAACATGCGTCCACAGCAATTAAGTTTATGGTCGGTGAAGTGAATAAGAATAGTTTTATCGTTGATTCCGGTGCCACGTCTCATATGTGCTCAGTTAAAGGCTGGGTTTCATCATTCAACAAATCCTCTGGTACTGTACAATATGCTTCAAAAGGTGAATTTTTGGTGATAAAGGGCAGAGGGACAATCAACGGACATTTAAGTGATGGTGCTCCGATTCTTCTTGAGGACTTGTTATACATTCCAAATTTGAATGGCGAACTAATTTCAGTTAAACTCATTGAAGTTGCTGGCTATGGTGTATCTTTCAAAGATGGAAAAGTTTTACTTGATATAGGAAACAAAGAACTAATTTTTGGTGTTCGAAATGATTGTGAGCCATATGAAAGTGAGTTCATTCCAGACTCTTCTTTGGATATTGCTCTGAATGCTGAAGAAAACCTGTGGCACCAACGTTTAGGTCATTAATGTGATAGTGTGCTAAAATAAATGGGTCTTCCAGTCTCTCAAAAATTTTGTGAAATATGCATTACCACCAAGCAGAGTGCAGCACCTATGGGGAAAGGCCCAAGGCGTAGAGAGACACAGCCCATGGTCATGATACATACTGATGTATGTGGACCTATATAGCCAACTACAGATACTGGTGACAGTTATTTTATGACAATCGTAGATGACTATTCAAGGTTTATGGAAGTTCGATTGCTAAAGAAAAAGAGCGATGTGGTGCATGAGATTTAAAAATGTTTTTTCAAAATGAATCCAAATGTAAGGAAAATGTGATGCGATAATGCGAAGGAGTACGTTTCCGGTGAACTACTAAAATTGGTGAAAGAAGCTTGTGTGGAAATTGACCCGTCTCCTCCTTATACAGCTCCTTTGAACGGCTCGGCCAAGCTTGCAAACAGAACCCTTGCGGACAAAGGGTGGGCACTCATCTTCGAAGTAAATTTAAGCAAGAGATTCTGGGGATACGCCATCCTAGCAGCTGCTTATTTACATAACAGAATTCCTAGCAACTCGATCAACAACCTTACATCATACAGATTGAAATTTGCAAAGGACCCTGATCTAAAGAACATTCGAGTGTTTGGTTGTGACGCTTACATGTTGGTCCTGAACTGTCAAAGGAAGAAACTAGATACCAAATCAAAGAAGATGCTGTTCGTTGGATATTCTACTATGGGATATAGCCTAATGAATTCAGTGACTGGACGTGTTGTATTAGTATCGGGAAATGTAAAGTTCAATGAAGAAAGAAAAGATAAAAACTGGGGACCCGCTTCACAATATTTGGACCCAATAAACACTCTGAATGATTCCGGCGATGACTTAAAACAAGGCAGTGATGTAGAAAGTGACGTGGATAGTGCGGATAATGATCAAATAGGAGATAGAGATAAAGACGTCGAACCGGAGCACAGAAGATCCAGTCGACCAAGAAGGAAAAAAACGCAATTAAAATTTAACTGTAACTCTTGGCCAACCTAAGTTGGGTAAATTATTATTTGCGAATCCATCCCGAAAACATTAATTTCGTTTAAGGTCTAACAGATCTGAATATTATTTAAGAACATTTGGCAATTTTATTAGAATGAAAAGTGTATTTTGGTTAAATTGTATTCAGATCATTTTTTATATAAATATTACCTTACAAGAGTTTCCAGCCAACGGATCGTTGTTTCTTTTTCGCGTTCCATGATGGTTGCCGATTCGATCGGATTTTGTTTATTATGACAGAGGCAGATGTTTTTTTTTCGTTATATCATAATTCACTGTGTAATTGGCGATTGAAAATGAATTTCAGTTTAAGAAAGAAGGCAATTTACAATTCTTTCCTTAACTAGCTTTATAAACCCTGCGTTTCACGGGTGTACCCTTAATTTACTTTTTATGTCAACTTTTATTTGTCAATCGATCCTCTTAGTAAAAAAAAGATGATGTCCGATTGCATCCAGTCCCTACCAGGAGTTTAAGTTCTTTCCCATACGTCCCCGTTAAACTTGCCAGCTTCATAAACAGAGAAATAACCTGGCCCAGGAGACTATTAAGGATAAAAAAAAGGATCTTCAAAACATCTATATATGATAAATGCCCATTTTTGAATTGGCGGTTGCCGAAAATGTTGAAACAAAAATGTCTAAATGTGGTAATTATTCCACTTCATATTTTATTCAACTTGCTAGGAATAACCCCCCAAGTTAAATTTTCAGGCTGAAATAACAATGCTCAATGCTATTCCTATGAAGAAATCGGGTCACGTTTTACCCTCTTTACACCCGTTTGGGTTCGAATTTTAAAAAAATAGCTTCTTAAATAACGCCTTCAATATAAAAAGAATATTCTCCTAAAATTTAGTAGTTGTACCTCCAGTAGTTTGGGCTGGGAGTTGTTTATAACAATGCTCAATGCTATTCATAAGGAGAAATTGGCTCACGTTTTGCCCTCTTACACCCGTTTGGGTTCGAATTTCGAAAAATCGTTTCTTAAATAACGCCTTCAATATAAAAAGAATATTCTCCTAAAATTTAGTAGTTGTACCTCCAGTAGTTTGGGCTGGGAGTTGTTTATAGCAATGCTCAATGCTTTTTCTAAAGAGAAATCGGCTCACGTTTTGCCCCCTTACACCCGTTTGGGTTCCGCAACGTGGCGCTGCTGTTCCAGGAGCTGCTGGAGCACGTGGAGGAGCTGGAGCGCCCCCGCCCCCCGGCTCCAGGAGACTCAGCTCCATCGGCACCGTCAACTTCTCCTTGAGAAGGTCCAGCGTCCCGAGAGAAGGTCATGAGAAGGATAAAAAGACGAGGGCCGACTCCAAGTCGTGCACCATCATGTAGGCATCCAGGAAAAATGCACATCTATAGTTTAACCATTGACGTGTACATCTGAATGTGAACTGCACATTTTCCCCCATTGACTTAGTTCTGTATTTTTTAACAAAAAAAGGTAAATTTTTTCATTGTTGGAAGAAGCTTTTAAAAGCTCAATAGATTTTTTTGACTGCCTCCAAACAAAAAACAGATTCTTAGTCGTGCATCATCGTGTAGGCAAGAAAAATGCCCATCTATATAGTATCATTGAACTTAGTTCCATATTTTTAACAAACAATAACGTACATTTGATCGTGAGTGGAAGAAGTTTTTTAAAAAACTTAATTCATATTATTTTTTGCTTCCTCCAAAGAGAAAACAGGTTCCAAAGCGTGCTTTATAGTGTTAAAAAGGCCGAAGATAAAAAATATGCCTATTTATAATCACAGAGACTTAATTCTATATATATGTTAGTTAGAATACCTACTTCTCCTTAGCTACTTATACCTACTCCTACTTCTCCTTCTCCCGAAAAAAGGTCAGGCTGCGCAAGAGAAGAGCAAGAAGAAGGAGGACTCCATGTCGTGCATCATCATGTAGGCATTCGCATCCAGGAAAAATCTAGTTTTTCATTGAATTAGTTCCTGATTTTCTTAAGATCCTAAAGTACATTTAATCGTGGTTGGAACAAATTTTAAAATCGCAAGATAGGTTATTATTTTTACCACCTCCAAACAGAAGACAAACTGAGCTCCATCGGGAACGTCAACTTCTCCATTGCGAGAAGAAGGTCCAGTGTCCCGAGAGAAGGACAAGAAGAAGGCAGACTCCAAGTCGTGCATCATCGTGTAGTCACCCAGGAAAAAAATGCATCTATAGCTTCAATGACTTAGTTCCATATTTTTAACAAAAAAATAAAGTACATTTGATCGTAGTTGGAAGAAGTTTTTAAAAGCTCAATATTGATTTTTTAAAACTACCTCCATACAGAAGACAAACTGCGCTCCATCTGGAACGTCAACTTCTCTATTGCGAGAAGAAGGTCCAGCGTCCCTAAAGAACGTCAGGCAGCGCTGTAAACATGGATTCTTGAGGCAACAAGGTAGACATGCTCAACTATGTCGGTAACCCAAACCTGCTTTGTTGCAAAAATTGCTAAGAAAAGCTTTTAAGGCAGAGTTCACTCCAACTACAGACTGTGGGGCTATATTGTGACTCATTAACCGTAATCCGGTTGCACAGAAGCCTAAAATATTAATTTAAAATAATTCAGAATGAAAATTGTGACATGATATATGCTTATGTGTTGTGGATGACAAATTGAAAGCTTTGGGGGTAAAGTGTAACATAAAATAAATGTGTATTACATTTAACCTATCAGTGATATGTGACTCCTTCATTAAACGTGGTTGCTAAAAGTTATTTATTATCATACTATTTCACATTTGTTGTGAAATTATTAACTGGTGGAATTGTAGAATGATGTTTTAATGTATATTCGGTACTTTCCCATTTCGCGGGAGCAAGCGATAAAGTCGCCTAAAATGTACAACCGCCACCAAACGGAATATTTTCCAATGGTAACCTTTAACTATGTATATGCTGTGGTCCTTTAACTGTGTATGTTATGTTTTGTCTCTAGAAAATTCCGTTTGTCGCCAAAGATTTCGTATGGTGAGACTTGCGCTCCCGAAATGGAAAAGTCCCAATACAGCCCAAGGTAAACAGAAACAAGCACATCAAAAATAGTATACTTTATGGGTGATGTGATTTCTTTAAGAAATAATGTGTTCAAGTGGTTTGCGAAAGCTATGGAGATTCTTTTAATATATAAAATAGATTGCACCTTGAAGAATTTTTTCTATATACTGACTTACAGTGCTGCACTAAACAGTGCTACCTTCATTACAGTGCTACCCTTGCACAGATCTATTGTGTAAAAATTTGTTTTAAAGTTGTGTTGCCATGATTGTATTTGAAAAGTTATTCATTAGCAACATGTTAGCTCAATGTTTGTCTGTTTAAAAGTTTTACTGTTCACATTTTTTGTTCATTAGAAGTTAGGACACATATTCTATTACACGTACTGATCAGCGGAGAGTATCGCAACAAAACTATTGCTTTTCTTAAATTTTAGCTCTTAAAAATTTCTTTCAATAAAAGAATCATTTATCAACCTGAAAAAGCTCCAATACATAGTAAAATTTATACCTCTTTTCAAATAACTGAAGAATTATGAAGGTAAAAGATGTCACTTTTGTTGGCATCTCAATCAAACAGTACACTATGCCATAGCTATACATATAAACATTTAAACACGTGTCCGATTTGAATCTCAAATGACATGGTCCGCTTTTATTGTAAGCATTGTTTCTAACGTTTGGTGGATCATGTGAACACTATTGTATGATATAGAAATCAGATTTTGAAATCAATAGCAGAATTTGCTATGTAATAAAACCTTCATCACCCTATTCATAGATTGGTAGCGACAAAAATCAAAACAGATTATAGGTATACAGGTCAATAAATCTATAATCAAATTTTCGAATTTTAAAATCTGCTATATTTTAATAAGCGCTCTGCTAAAGCAGTTAAAGAATGTATCGTGAGTCTTAAAGAAAGCTTAATTTGTATGAGAGATAGCTATATTTTTATTGCCAAACTGTAGAACTGTTTAAATTTTAAAAGCCTTTGGAAAATTTATTGATTAGATTTGAAGAAAACGACATCCTTTATAAGAATTTTAGAATCAGAAATAAAACTCATGATAAGAAACATTAATAATCGATTTTTTTAGAGATGGAATGAGAATTGGACTGGAATGAGAATTCCTGACTTCTTTTTACACATTTAGGTTCAATAGCAAAGCGTATCTTTGAGTTTCAAAACTCAAAAATCCTAAACCGAATTTCTTAGAAATATGTTTTTATTAATTACGTCGAGGAGTCAGTCGGAGAGACCATTTCCCTTCGTGCAGCCCAATAACGATTTGTCTTTGAAAAAAAGTTGTCGAGGGGTAAAAGGAAATATTTAGTTGGAACTGCAACCATTAAAAATCAAAACTTTAAGAAATTTTTAAATCAACCAAAGTTTATGTATTGAGCACTAATGGTCTTTTGTGTTTATTTTTAAATATATTTCAACAATATTTTTAATGAGATACGTTTATTTCATGAGACTTCAATTGTCAAAAGTAAATTTCAAGTACTTATTCTAAAAAAAGATGTTAAGATAATATAATCATATTTATTCTTTTAAATTTCAATGGCTTAAAAATTTTAATTACTGCAAATGCAACTAAGGCCCTGTCAATTTTAATTAATTTAATTTCTTACTTCGTTTGAGGTTTCGGTTACTTTTCTTAATTTATTGTTCGAATTTTTTCTAACATTATTCGACCGCTATGTATCTAGAATGACATTTTCATCGTTCTGCAAAATGTGGCTCCAAAAAGTGAGGTTTCTTAGTGTTATTGATCATAGGGTGACACCCTATGATCAATAACACTACCTCACTTAAACTACTACCTCTCATAATGGATAAGCAATGCTATATTGACATTAAGCTGTCGTAATGATTTCCAAGACCTGGCAGACAGGAAGTTTTTATCATTGTTGCTAGATTTTTTTATCTATAGATTGGTTATAAGTGAAGATCTTTGCTTTATTAGTGCCATGAACATCAATAAAAAAATGGTTGAGTAAACTTTCATTGAGTTGAACAACCTTTTAATAGGAGCTCCTGAGTCGAATCATGGGTTACTAAACTTATAAGGCAAGAGAAGCTATCCATGAAATCACGCTATCCGTCCTGATAGGAGTGTCAGCTGTTCCAAAAAAAGAGGAAAAAACTTTACTTAAAAACTTACTGGGAACTCGAAAAATACAGTCGGCTGGGGTCGAGCAGGTTTCTTTTTCTCCTTCGGAGCAGCAAAGCCCGAACAGGCCGCTTAGCGTTACGTCATGAGAGCTTTTCTGGTGTTATAAGCTTAGTAGGCAGTGGCCAGCTGGTATTTAGAACCAGTCTCTTAAGCGTAAGTTCGACTCTAATCAGGTGACGATTTGATTGGTAAACCAAAAAAACATTAAAAGAATACTGCACTGCTCAAAACAATTATGGGATAGCACTTTGTGTACTTTTGTTACCCTACTTTTTATTTTTTATTCTAAAAACCAAAAATTTGTAAAATAGATTCATTATGCATTCAGAATGAAATGGTAAAAAACAGGGGGGGGGGGGACTTACTTTTTTTAAACTAAATTTTAAGGAAAGAAATTGGAATCATAACATTTGAATAAATTATAACAATAATTTTTCAAAACTTTATTTGTTAAAAATAGTTAAAAATCAATTTTTAAACATCTAAAAATGCAAGCATGAAGAATTTTGAGTCAATTTATTTAATAAAATTCTTCCAGAGTGAATTTTATTTTACCATGTTTTTCATATTTTCATTTAACTAAAACAAACATTATTCAATTCTTCAAAAGACATGATTCTTCCATCTAACGATACAAAAAGAAAATATAACTTTATAGAAAATTTGATAAAACTCTCTTATTTGAAATAAGTGCAAGCTGAACTAAGTGAGAAAAAAATCGCAAGCTGATGATTCCAAATGAAATCATTGGGGGTGAAAAGGTTTAAACCATGCGCTCCCGTATTGTTTTGAGCAGTGTAGTTGATGTTAATTGTGACTAAGTTAATGAGTTCTAGTGCTGAGTTCTGTTGGTATCGGTAATGGGACAGAATCCCGCGGCCGAAATCCCGCGAGACAGAATCTCGCATCCCATAATCTCGCGGGACAGAATCTCGCATGGACAGAATCTCGCATCCCATAATCTCGCATGGACAAAATCTCGCGGGACATAATCCCGCGAAGACAAATCCCGCGGGACATAATCTCGCGTTTCATAATAATCTCGCGGTAGTTTTTTTATTTTTTATTTAGGGTGTTGTTGTTTTTTTGTATTACGTACTTTACTAATCAAGGAATTAATTGGTCTAAAGATAGGGTGTTGTAAATTTGTATTACGCACATTTTAAATCAAGGAATTAATTAGCTGTTGTGATTGTGTAATTAAGATTAGAAAAAAATAGTTTTCGAATAATTAAGTTACATTTGATTTTTATGTATTCATAGTTGTTTTTATTCATTTATTCAGTCTTGGTAAAGGGTGAAGTAAAATATTTCTTAAATTTCTGAATAATTTTGAGATGGTGAAGGTACGGTGATAGGAATGTTATATTATGTAATTAACGAATTAAAGAATAAATTAGCAGTTGTGAACGTATAAATAAGATTAAACATTTAATTATTGGATAATTAAATTACATTTGTTTTTTTATGAATTCGTTATATTTTTATTAATTTATTCAGTCTAGATAAAAGGTAAAATAAATATTTATTAAACTTCCGAATTTTGCGATAGTGGTGATATAATACTGTTGGATTACGTACTTAACGAATTAAGGAATCAAATAGTAGTTGTGATTAAGATTAAATTGAAAGTTATTGAATCATTAAATTAAATCTTATTTTTATGATTTCATAATTGAATTTATTATTTTTTTTAGTCTTGCTAAAATATAAAATACAATATGTCTTACATTTCTGAATAAGTTTGAGATGGTGAGCGATTTAGTATTGTTGTATTACGTAGTTAACGAATTAAGGAATTGATTAGTAGTTGTGATTGTGTAATAAAGATTAGAAAATTAAGTTATTGCATAATTTAGTTACATTTGATTTTTTTATGAATTTATAATTGTTTTTATTAATTTATTTGGTTTTGGTAAAAGGTGAAATAAAAATTTCCTTACATTTATTATAATCTAGGAACTGTAGCTACCTTATAGCCGTTTTAAAATTGTTAGACATGCGTTCATTTATCTTAAAATTTTATTTTATGAACTAACTTTTTTTTTATCTGAAATCTTATTTTCGGGTAGAAAGTTTTCTTGACAATTGTTTAAATTAGTTAATTTTTAGGACGGTTTAGTTACTGGATTCACTTATCTTATTTTTTTATCTGAAATTTTATTTTCGCGTGGCAAATTTTCTTACCGATTGGTGTTAATGCGTTAAATTAAAGAATGGTTAAGTTAATGGGTTCAGTTATCTATGGGTTCAGTTATTTTTTTTAATCTGAAATCTTATTTTCGTGTGGCGAATTTTCTCGCCAATCGTCGATAATGGTTAGTATTGCTTAGGTAATTGATCCACCAATCTTAAATCTCATTTTTTAAACTTGTTTTTTAAAAGAAATATTATTTTCGCTTTTCAAATCTTGCAAATCGTCATTAGTGAGTTAATTTTAAAGTTGATTTAGTTAATGCGTTCACTTATTTTAAGGGGGACCAGAGCCCTCCATTGAAGCCCATGTAAACATGACTTTTTTTATGTACCTTTTTTTTAGAATCTATTTGATACTTTTTAATGAAATTTTTACCAGTTGTTAAAAGGGAGTTTAACTATACTTTAATAGAGGCATTTTCAAAAATTTTGTTTAGTTTTTAAATTATAATTTTTTAAGTGAAACTACATATTTTTTTACCTAAAAAACATCATTAATATTAAGAAGAAAAAAAGTAAGATATTTATAGTCGAATCCCTCCAGAGGATTTTAGAAACAAACTTCATAAATACGTATAAAAAATTTCAGGCTAATACTTACAGTAGATTTTGAGAAAAAGGTACATGAACATTGAAAAAGTAAGTTTTGAGATATAACCGTTTAAAGTAAACAATAGTGGTTTCTTACTTATAAAACATGACTGGATTTTACCTAAACAACGTTTGTTTAAAAAAATATTAAAAATACTTCCAGTACTCGAAACTTTTATGTAAGATATCGTAGAAAAGATAAGATTTCATATTTTAAGAAACACTAAAAACATTGAAATGTCATTTTTGAAAATTTTTGGGGTCTGGTCCCCCTTAAATAGAAAATATAAGTTATCAAAAGCATTTGCCCAATCTGGCTGAACAAAAGTAGATTTTAAAAAATTCTAATTTTTTGGAAAAAAGTCGTTGGTAATAGTAGTCAAGTATTCAATAAATTGGTTTTTTCTTTTATATTAAATTTTTATTATTATTTTTTTTTATTTCCTTTGTTACTTTTTGAGTCGCACTGTACGAAAAGTGAAAACTTGTGATGTACATTATTCAAATTGTTCAGTTTTGTTAATATAGTTTTATAGTTTCTCGGTATTCAGAAATATTTGTATGCTTTCTATAAAGGGCTAGAAAAAATCTCTAACTATCAATTCGATTTTCTTATTCTTTAAAAAAAACTTTTGTACAGTTTTTTTTATATCGTTTCTCAATGTTTTTCTTCGGTTTTAATTGCAATAAAAGTTTGGAATTCACACTTTACAATGCCGCAAAAACATTTGTCGTTTTTTGCAGTATTACAATCGAATGATCGTTAAAATTTTGAATAAGAACATAAACTCTCATGTCTATTATATGTTTGTGATGTATTCTCATTTTTCGCTTAAAAATATTAAACTTATTAAAGTTATAATATTCGAAATTGCGATTTTTTTTGCACAAATAATTATTACATTTGATTTTCATCCGCGGATGTAAAGAGTGTGACAGTTTTAGTTAAAACAATAAATTATGAAACCACCATTCCAGCAAATTCTTGATGGAAAAACGTTAAAATTTGGAATTTCCCGAAACATAATTTTCGTATTTTTGATTCATGAAATTAATAATAGAGTAGTAATTTTAATATCAAAACTAGATTTTTCGCAAAGTATAAAATGTGAGATATTAAAATTGCGAAATTTTTTTCTCCATTTTTTAAAAATAAAATCATTGGTAATTGTAGTCAAGTATTAAATAAATGTTATATATACAGTACTTTATTTACTTCCTTAATAACTTTTGGAGTCGTAACGTAAGAATAGTGAAAACCTTTTAACGTTACGTTTTAAACTTTTTATCGAAATTCCAATGGCTATATCCTCTTGTATTTTCCCATATCCCTTTAGGACCGGCTATCAGAGGGCGCTGATTTAAGTTTATAAGACTAAATTTTAAAGTTTATCGAAAAAAAATGCTTTAAACAGCATGAATGCCAGCAACTCTTTAAAAACAGTCATTTTTTAATACAAATAACGACTGGTACAAGTCAGCTACTTCAGTATCGATATTTTTGAAAAGCTTGAACATTCTCTTTTATACCCGCACGATCGTGATAGCTCGGTCTTAAAGGGTTAATACAATATATATAAAGTTTCCTTTGCTAAAATTAAAGTTGAAACTTGATGATACTGATAAATTATGCAAAGAAATATTGTTAAGATTTTTGGGTGTCATTAATATTTGGTCTTGAAAAAGGCTCCTATCATTTTAATTCAATTTTGTAATAATTGTTTTGTAATAATAAATTTTATGTATCGTTTCTCAAAAGTTTTGCTTCGGTTTTAATCGTAAGAAAAAAAATGAAATTTACACGTTCGGATACCGTTTTGGTGGTTTTTGCAGTTTTACGACCCAATAATGCTTAAACTTTTGCAGAAAAAAAATCTCATATTTTTTTATTATATTTTAGAGATTTATGCTTGTTTTTAGATTAAAAATATTAACTCTTTTACAATTACAATTAAAAAATATATATTGTTTTTAAGTATTAATTTTGAAAAATAATATTTTTATAAATTTCTCATCAAAATTTGAACTATTATTCTAGTATTCTAAGAGACTATAAATCAAAATTGTGTATTTTAATAAATTTACCCTACCGCACTCACCCTATTTTTTTTATTCAAAGCAAAACAATGAAATTGATTGTAATATTATTAACGAAATCAAAACATCTCATAACCATCATTTATTTTACTATATAATTTATAAATTAATTTAGAAAAAAATACTAAATTAATACTTGACTTGAAGAAACAGGAAAAGATTAAACCTTTTTAGAATTAAGAATTTTAAAAAAAAATTATATTTTTTTATTATAAACAATTATATTTTTTTGTATTTTCAACCTTGCTTTTAAAAAAAAGCGCCTTATATTGCGCACAAAGAAAATATTTATAATAACGTTAATTTACAATAGGCCAACTGAAGCGATATCGGCGCCAAACCAGACGACTGATTGAAACTTTTTTTTTTCCTGTTTCGTTTGAATTATAGTGACTAGAAGGGTAGTGTGTCGCACCAGCGATTCTAGCATTAGACTTCGAGTTTTAAGAAAAGTGCTCCGCGAGATGGCGCTGATGCAAGCAGCGATGCTTTGTTTTGAAATTGTCGTCTCTTTAATCAACTGTTGATCATATACTTTCTGATGTGCCTTTTTCTTTTTAAAAATGGATAACCATTTTGAAAACGTTAAAAATAGGAGCAGACATTGTTTTGTGCCTGGGTGCAAAACGGGATATAGGAGCAACCCTCGAAAACTGACTTTGTTTGGAGCACCTAGTTCAGAAGAATTTAGGCAGAAATGGAGAAAAGCCATTCCTCGTGCCGATCGAGAATTCGAGAGTCATTGCGTAGTATCACGGCCTACTCAACTACTAAGGCCGAAGAAGCTTTCCCAAACAAGCTCGGGGACGGAAATTTTGACATCATAGTTCCGAGTGACGTTTTTCCGAAAATGAAGACAACCTGTCTCGAAACCTGTTCGGAACCACTCGTTCACGGCTGACCACAATTTAAAGGTTCCGAATGCGTCCGAACTGGTTTCTCGCTCTTCGGCACTGGGAACAGTGACGTCAAAATTTCCGTCTACGCTCATGTTTGGGAGAGCTTCTCTGGCCTTGTTATTGAAGTTGGCCGTGGTAGTATGCGAAATTCATTTTGATGAATCGTTTATTGAACGAAATTTTCGCCACATCATTAACGGAGAAGAAATTTTACTTCCAAAAGAACGTCCAGCACTAAAACCAGACGCTGTACCTTCAATCTTTCCAAATATTCCATCTTACATTTCAAAACGTCCCTTTAAACAACCTGCTCCATCTAATAGAAAATGCAATAGTACCAGTATCACCAATAGAGAATCACCTTCCACAAAGAAACGTAAGTTAAATGCAGACCTTAACAACAAACTTGAACTTAATCCTATACCCAGTGATCAGCAAATTGAGATGTCCATTGCACAAATCTCTTTGCCAACCAAATATTGGTCAAGACTGCAGTTTGAAAATTCACCTAATACTACAGTATTTGCTTTGTAGAATAGTTTTTGCCAGCCGCAGAGTCAAACTGACAATGTATTGACAATGTACTGACACCAAACAAGGCTGTGGTGGTGTTAGAGACAGATTTGGCATTTTCATGTTTAATTTTTTTTTCAAGTGTAAAAATAAAGAAAATCGAGAAAGATCAGCCAACTGATCAGAGTGATGACATCACGACATGGTCCAACTGGTCTGTCACTCACAAGGGCGGATCCAGGGTGACAATTTGGGGGGGGAACTTATAATAAATAAAAATTATTTTTAGTTAAAATTATTTTTAATTACAATTATTTTTAATTACAATTTTTAATTACAATTATTTTTAATTACAATTATTTTTAATTACAATTATGTTTAATTACAATTATTTTTAATTAACATTGTTTGGATTAAAATTAATTTTTAATTTATTTTTCCATTGTAAATGCAGTTTTTTACTATTAATTTAGTATGTATTACTAATTACTTTTTATAAGCATTAATTAGTTTGTATTTTACATAACTCATATTTGTATTATTTAATAGATAATTAATGTCTTATTTTTTTAATAAAAATGGGGTTGTTTCACGGAGAATATCTGGCAATAGCTCTGCGGTTTTGTTTTCATGTCTCCCGAATTACTGTTGTTTTGGTATTCGGGAGTGAGTTTCCGAAGAGAATATTTTAGTTGTTAATTTTTTTAAATTCCAACTTCTTTCAATGCAAGTTTTCCTTGATAAATGATTAAAACAACCAACAGTACAGCAAGAAGTTGTAATTTAAAAAATAACAAAACTTAGAAAACTCAATTTCGAATAGCAACAAAAGTAATTTGAGAGACATGAAAACAAAACCGCAGAGCTATTGCCAGATCCTCCGTGAAACAACCCCATTAATAGTAACAATTAAGAACAATTTAATTATAGAATATTTTTATTTAAAATTTAACTACATAGATAATTTAAATCACCTGATTTGTTGTACAGAAATTAAACGACAAGCTTCTATTATTAAATTTAATTGTAAAATGATTTGTGTATAAATCATTTTACATTTACTTAGTTTATAAAAACAGTAGTATATTTAACATATTTCAAAACTTAATTATTTAACTATACTGGTAGTTAATGAACATTTAATTAAATAGTAATTATTAAAATATTAATCAATATTCTATCTAAATTTTTTTAAAAAAAAACCTTCTTGATTTGTATGAGAAGTTTATATATCCATTTTAAATAACTACAACTATGGCAACCAGTCGCCAATAGCCCTCCTATAACTCTAGTGCGACGATAATTCAACATAACCCTAATCATTTATGTCGTTAAAATATATAAAAATAGTAGCTAGTTTTTATAAAACATGTACTTAAATTTTAAACAGCAATTCAAATGTAATGAAAACAGAAAGCTTATTATAAATATTAAATACAAATACATCTCAATGAAATAAATGTTAATCGTGCAACAAATTGCAGTTTTGATGCATTATCATTAATCTCGTTAATCATTTTAATATCATTGAGTACAGGAAATGTCAGAAATTTTTATAAATTGGAACTTACTCATTGATTAGATGAAGAAACCCCCTAAAAACTATTTTTCTTACTCTTACTCGCATGACATCTATTTTGCTCCTATGAAATGTAATTGAGACATACGAGACCGAAGGCGCGAAAAACTCCGATTGAAGCATTGAGTCACCTGCTTAGACGCCACATTTATTCCAAAAGAAAAAACAACCACCCGTAATATGGTCTCTTTGGTTATCAGTTTAAAAATCCAAGTAAAAAAATCAAAATCTTGTTCGCACGAAACAAGTAACTCATAAAAAAAAAACAGTACAAATGAAAAAAAAATCGACGCCACACCACACGATATTTTTTCAGACTTGCCGTTTTCTTATTGTAACCGATCCGACGCGTTTTTCGTTTTCTTCAAAACACAAGCTTTAAAAAAAACACAAAATTATAGTGTTATACAAAAGCCGTAAGATTTATTACGCCAGCTGCAAATGTTTAGACATTTTTATAATTTTATAGAACGATTTTTAAATGAAATTCATAATATTGGTCATGTTGGCTCCACCGTTCGTCATCGGTAGTTTGCTTTTTAAGTATGCTATAGTTTAGTTTAGTTTGAAATATCGTCGCACTAGAGCTACACGAGCGCTATTGGCGACCGGCGTTATAATTTAGAACCACAGTCAGGTGACGGAGCCGACATCTGAGTAGGCACCCAACGCAACCGTTAAGGTAGACATCGTACGCAGCGTCGGGATTTTGGAGCATATTTAACGTGTACCCCCTCTACACGGGGTATTATTCGTCGGACATTTTTGGCTGCGCGGGCCGTTTATAGGTCGGCAGATATTTTGGCGATGTCCGGACCCGAACCGGGGACCTTCTGTATACAAGGCGAACGCCTTAACCGACTGGGCTCCCCAGCCCCTTAAGTATGCAATAACTTTAAGGTTTCGGTTAACCGTCTTTATACCTTTATGGTCAAAACATATATTATTAGGGCTCTTTGGAAAATTTCTATTGTTGACAAAATTTTAAACTGACTACATTAATTTGTGTCTGACGCGTAACAATAAACATACTCATTCATACTCACTACAGATACTTTACAGTAGAAATTACGATAGAAAAAAAGCGCGAAAAACTCCTAACTTATAGTACACTTATTTCACTTGTATTAAGCAAAATAAAAACCCTAAAAATGAAATTAAAAAAATAGTCATAGTGGAATTTCTTTGATTTATTAACGAACAAATTGCACTATTATACTTGAAAACGAATTCAAATATATCTGTCAATAATTTATTTCTATGTTTTTTTTATACTTCCTTCCTATTGGAGAGGATAGACGTCGTTTATCGGCGCCATAAAAAATGTATCTAAAATCTTATTCCCGCCAAAATTGCGATTGGCTTAAAAATAAATCCGAAGGGAAGGGGGGGGGGATAGTTTTTATTTCTTTTTTTTTAACATTGCGTAATAACCTGTTCCCCCAAAGCGCCCGAGCTGTAATATTTTTTTCATGTTCTAGTTCTAAGTTGAGAATGCAACGAGTTGTAGTATAAATATAAATATTTGTAAAAAATAAAAACATTTCTTTACAAGTCGATTGTATCTAGTATGAATTTTAAGATTTTTTTTTGGGGGGGGAATGTCCGTGGATCCGCCACTGGTCACTCAATACTAAAGATTCAAAGTTTTTGGATGATTTTTTGACGTATGACAACATGGAAAAACTACTCGGGGAAAAGAAGCTTGGTTATTTGACACAAAGTACAGAAACCGGATTACAGGTCACTCTGAGAAGCACTTTGGCCTTAACTGAATACTTGTCGAAGGAGGTGAAGTTCAAGTATTTGTACACTGCAAGATTAAGCCAGGACAAACTGGAAAATTTGTTTGGTATAATCAGACAGTCACATGGGTGCAACGACCATCCTACTTCAAGCGAATTCTTGACCATTGTGAAATGCCTGAGCTTTTACAATCTGGCCAGGCCACCAAGGAATGGGATTGCTGAACCCTTTGTCGTCAATGCACTTGTTCCCCCACCAAAGCAAAAAGACCAAAAGAAAATTTATCAATCAATCATTGTTTCTTTAATTGATGATGGCAAACTCTTCGAAGCTTCCGATGTTTTAAAGAAAAAGTGTTGAGTGAGTGTTTTAAAGAAAAGTGTATCAATAAAGTGTTTTAAAGAACACTTGCAAAATTGATGAAGTTCCAATACTGCAGCACAGTGATTAACGTTTGATCTTTTATGTCGCTGGGTATGTTGTGCGCAAATTCTTCAAAACAGAAAAGTGCCCTGATTGTAAAATAATCATTGCATCAAACAAAAATGATTGTTATTAAGCTTCTGCTGAATTTACAAAAACATTTGACATATGGGGGCTCATGTACCCGTCAACATCCCTATTTGTGTTAATATGGAAAATAGAAAATGCTTTCACGGAATGTTTAAGTGTGCAGACACTCCATCATGAGTGTATTGAGGATGTGATTACTGCTCTCTAACAGAAATGCATCACACCTGTAGGGACTACCATTATACATAGATGGCAGCACTATTTTGTAATCATTGAGCAAAGGCTTAACCGATAGCATATTTTTATTATTAATTTCAAAATAACTAAATTCCAAATAATTATTGTTTATGTTAAATTTGAGTAAAAAACAAAAGTAATATTTCTGCATTTTTATAACATTTTTATTACAATATTTTTATTATGTAAACTTATTTTCTTAACTGTGAAAGTTGATTTTGTATATTGAAGAGTTTTCTGGCAACAGTAGAAAGAATGTTCTAGAATAAAAAAAAAGCATGTTCCGTTAAAAGTTTGTTCTTAATGTCTTCAGAAAATTAATTAACCACGCAACCTAACTTTTAAATATAAATTAAATTATCATGAAGTAAATAATATACAAACCCCACCAACATTGGTGACTACAATGGCGACTAACATTTGGTGAATCCGAACAATTTCAAAAATTTCCTGAAGACGCGCGGAAAACAGAAGTCTTCCAATGGCGACGAACGAGGGCATACCAACATGATGGAAGGTGAACAAAATGATACCAACATGATGGAAGCGCAGGCGAGTGCAGTGAGCATAAAGTTACCACCCTTCTGGTGCGACAAACCTGAGATGTGGTTTTACCAAGTTGAGGCACAGTTCAATATATGCGGAATCGCCAAAGAAGAAACGAAATTTAACTATCTTGTTGCTCAACTTGAAGCTCGCTACATTGAAAATATTTGGGACATCATAAAAGGTACCTCAGCAACCAAGTACACAGATGCAAAACTTCGCTTGGAAAACACTTTCACTGAAAGCGAAAATAAGAAGATCAAGCGCCTGCTGACTGGACTTGAACTTGGCGACATGCAGCCAAGCCAGTTATTGCTAAAAATGCGAGGACTTGGCGGCGGAAGCGATGTGGTGTCGGATAAGGTTCTTCGAACGCTGTGGCTAGACAAGATGCCGGATGCTGTAAAGAGCATTCTAGTCGTCAGCGGAGAAGATTTGGAGAAGCTAGCTGCGATGGCTGATAAAATCATGGAGATGACCCCCCGATCAACAGACGGAGCAGTTGTCCAATACTCCACCCAGACCCCACCTGCTGACAATGACCCCATATCGAGAAGGCTAGCAGCTTTGGAGCTTAAAATTGAAGCTCTGACTGAACAACGTTCCAGGAGCCCCAGCAGAGTACAAAACTGGAGAGGTAGCCGAAACCGCAGCAACTCAAGAAAAAGGTTCGATCCAAATGGCAAGTTTTGTTTTTACCATCACCGTTTGGGAAGAAATGCCTTCCGGAAAAGTGTGTGCAGCCGTGTGCCTGGAAGGATGCACAACCGGAAAACTTCTAACTGCAGTACACTCAGCGGCGAGTCCTGCTGCAGAAGGACTGGATGGCCGCAAATACAGGTTATTCATCAAAGATGCAACGACCAAGCAACTTTTTCTCGTGGACAGTGGAGCCGACATTTCAATCATCCCACCCTCTAAAAATGACACAATAAAATGTGACTATAAATTGTATGCAGCAAATGGAACTGAAATCCCTACCTATGGTGTAAAGATACTTACCCTCGACCTAGGACTCCGCCGTCCATTCCAATGGCCTTTTGTTGTTGCAAAAGTGTCCAAAGGTATCTTGGGTGCTGACTTTCTCAACAAATTCAAACTAGTGATCGATATTCATAACAGAAAACTCATTGATGGTGTAACCAACCTCGCTATAACAGGGAATGTTACAACCATTGAAGAAAACAGCGATCTCAGCACAATTTGCAAAACCACAAAATATTTTGAATTATTAAATCAGTATCCTGAACTCACTAAACCAAATTTGCTCAGTACAATAGCTAAACATGATGTCAAACACCACATCCAAACGACTGGCCCACCAGCATTCTCAAAGCCACGACAACTAGATCCTGTAAAACTTAAACTGGCCAAACAAGAATTTGAATTTATGCTTAACACTGATATAATTCGCCCATCTAAATCACAGTGGTCTAGCCCTCTACATCTAGTAAACAAGAAAGATGGAACCATTAGACCGTGTGGAGATTATCGCAGGGTTAATGCTCAAACAATACCAGACAGATATCCAATCCCTAGAATAGAAGATTTCCACTACATACTAAAAGACACAAAAATATTCTCAACCATTGACCTAGTTAAAGCATATTTCCAGATCCCAATTGCAGAAGAAAACAAATGTAAAACAGCCATTACAACACCTTTCGGACTCTACGAATTCAACGTTATGAGTTTCGGACTAAGAAATGCACCATCAACATTCCAGCGTTTCATCACAGAAGTTCTACGAGGACTTGATTTTGTATTCCCATATCTAGACGACGTACTAGTAGCTTCAACTTCAGAGGAAGAACACAAACAACACTTAGCTCAAGTATTCGGCAGACTTCAGCATTATGGACTTAAAATCAATCTTGCCAAATCTGTTCTTGGTGCACACCAGGTTGAATACCTGGGATACCTGATTACAGAAAAAGGTTCCTGTCCACTGCCAAAAAAAGTCCAAGCCATCACTGATTACAAGCTTCCTGAAACCATCCATGAACTTCGAACTTTCCTCGGCATGCTGAATTTTTACAGAAGGTATCTGAAGAATGCTGCAGAAACGCAGGCACTACTTCACGAATTTTTGAAGGGTGCAAAGAAAAAAGATCGACGCAAAGTTCCATGGACTGACGAAGCAATTCAACAATTTGAAAGATGTAAGTCTGACCTAGCAAATGCTACCTTGTTGAATTTTCCAAATTCTGCTTTGCCTCTGTCGTTATCTACAGATGCTTCAAATTTTGCTATTGGATCGGTACTACAACAATGGGAAGATGACAGCTGGAAGCCAATAGCTTTCTACTCAAAGAAACTCAATGAAGCCCAAAAAGCCTACTCTACATACGATCGAGAGTTGTTAGGTATCTACCTTTCAATATAGAATTTCAAACACCTTCTGGAAGGACGAGATTTCAAAATCTTCACAGATCATAAGCCAATCACTTTTGCATTCAAACAAAAGAACGAAAAAGCTTCACCAAGACAGATGAGACAACTCCAGTACATCTCGCAGTTTTCCACTGACATACAACATGTTGACGGAAAAGAAAATGTGGTTGCAGATGCCCTGTCACGAATTGAAGAAATAACAGTGATCGACTACCATGCCATTGCAGATGCTCAGATCAACGATCAAGAATTAGAGCAAGCTAAGATAACTAGTGACTCACTACAATTCAAATCGTACCCATTGCCAAATGGAAGATCATTGTGGTGTGACACATCAACTGAAAACATCAGACCATTCATTCCAAAATCCTTTCGTAAAGAAATCTTTCAACATATTCATGGATTTTCACACCCAGGCATCAAAGCAACTGTGGGACAATTGACCAACAAATTTATTTGTCCAAACATGAAAAAGGAAATACGTGAATGGACAAAAGCTTGCATAAACTGCCAAAAAGTAAAAGTAAACAGACACACTAAATCACAGGTTGCTGAGTATAAGTGCCAGATGCAAGATTCAGCACAGTACATATCGATCTGATTGGCCCATTACGCTTTCAGATGGAAAAGTTTACTGTTAAAACTTGATCGATAGATATTCCTGTGACAGAAGTGGTACATTGGCAGACATAACAGCTGAAACTGTTAGCAAGGCTTTTTATGAACATTGGATATGTAGATTCGGTGTTCCTGCTACAATCATCACAGATCAGGGAAGACAATTTGAATCCAACTTTTTCGAAATCTTGCAGCAATCAGTGGATACAAAGTCTCCCACACTACCCCGTACCACCCCCAATGCAACGGCAAGATCGAAAGATTCCACAGAAGCTTGAAAACAGCAATCAAGGCACACATAACAACTGCAGATGGACCGAAATATTCCCAACAGTACTTCTTGGATTTCGTGCAGCTCTACGCCCGATGCCCAATACACATTGCACAGATGTTATATGGGACCCCCATAAGGCTACCAGGAGAATTCTTTCAACACCCACCACTAAGGTTGAACCTCAAAATTTTTGTTACAGAACTCCAAAATTTCATGGAACTGTTTCAAACCAACAAAATCGTCAAGCCACAATAGACCAAAAGTGTTTGTAAATAGTGATTTAAAAGTGTGTGCACATGTGTTCGTTAGAATTGATCGTGTGAAAAAAGCTCTAGAACCTGCTTATGAAGGACCCTATGCTGTGGTAAAAAGGTGTGATAAATATTTTGAGTTGTTAATTAAAGGTAAACATGTTACCATATCTATAGATAGGTTGAAACCAGCATATGTAATAGATGAAAACCCACAAATGGAAACCACCGAATCAAATGTAAATAACGATGAAAACACTGCTCAATTGCCACCCCCTGATGTTAGTAACCAATATACACGTCGAGGTAGAGAAATAAGAAAGCCTGTCAGATTTCAGGATTAATGAAAAATTGATGTTCAAATAGAGCAGCTTTGTGTAAATAATAATTGTGTACAAATTTTGTGTTTCATTTTCATATGTGTATTAGTGCATAATAGAATAAGTATTATTGTCGTTCAATTTAATATATTTTAGCTATAACTTTGAATTGGATTTTCATATGGTATACGGTAGACTTAAGACTTTTAAATTAATTAATGAAATTATTTGATTTAGTTAACTCAAGGAAATTTGAAGATTCAGTCATATTTGCCTATTGTATTAACCATAAATCCTGTTGGAGTTTATGCATGTTAATTTTGTTGAATTTGTATTTGAATTGATATTTTACTCTGATAACTTTAAAAAATTTCTTACTGTCTACTACCATGATTTCTAGGCATCGTAACTTAGTTACTGGTGAGGGAGTAATGTAGGGACTACCATTATACATAGATGGCAGCACTATTTTGTAATCATTGAGCAAAGGCTTAACCCATAGCATATTTTTATTATTAATTTCAAAATAACCCGGTTTAAAACCTTTTTAAAACCCTTTTTTTTAAATTTAAAATTTAAAGGAAAAATTAATTTTTTTAAAATTTTGTTTTTAAATCAAGGGAAATTTTTTAAAAAATTTCCAAATCCCCCCCCATTTTTCCCCCATTTGGGAAAATTAAACCCCCCAAAACCCCCGTTTTTTGGTTTTTAAAAGCAAATTTTTTTTTTTTTTTGGTTTTTCAATTTTTTTAAATTTTTTTAAAAAGAAAAATTTTTTTTTTTCCCGAAATTTAAATTTTAAAAAAATTTTTTTTTTTACTGTTCCCCCCCCTTTCCTGATTTTTTTTTTTTTAGGCAAACCCCTAAAATTTTTGTTTTAAATTTGGGGGGGGAAAGGGGAAAAAGGGGGAAAGGGGCCCAAACCCTTTAATAAAAAAAAAAAAAAAAAAAAATTTTGGCCAAACAAAATAAAAATTTTTTTTTTAAAACCCCTTTTTTTGGGCAAGGGCCCTTTAAAACCCATAAACAAAATTTTTTTTTTTTTTTTATTTTTTTTTTCAAAAAAACCCCAAATTCCCCCAAAAAATTTAAAATTTTTTTTAAAGTTTTAAAATTTTTAGAAAAAAAAACCCCAAAATTTAAATTTTTTTTCCCTTTTTTTTTAAAAACCCTTTTTTTTTAATTTTTAAAAATTTTTTTATTTTTTCCTTAACCCTTGGGGGGGAAAAAATTTTGGGTTTTTTTTTTTTGTTTTTTTTTTTTTTTTTTTTTCCCCCCGGCCCCCAAAAAGTTAAAAAAAAGGAAAATTTTTCCCAGAAAAAAAAAAAAAAAAGCAAATTTTTTTTTTTTAAAAATTTTTTTTTTTTTTCTTTAAATTTTTCTTCCCGAAAAATTTTAAACCCCCGCCCCCAAACCCCAACTTTTTTTTTTAAAAATTAAATTTTAAAAAATTTTAAATTAAAATAAAATTTAAAAATATTAAAAAAACCCCAAAACCAAACCCTTTTTGGGGCTACAATGGCCGGGGCCTAAAAAATACTCCCTTTTTTTTTAAAATTTTTTTTTAAAAATATTTTTTAAAACCAAAAAAATTTTGTAAAAAATTTTTTTAATTTTAAAATTTTTAAAAAAACTTTTTTGGAAATTTTTTTTCTGAAAAAATTTTTTTTTTTTTTTTTTTTTTTTTTTAATTTTTTTTCACATTTTGGAAACCGGGGGGGCCCCCCCCCACTTTTTTTCCTTTTTTTTTTTTTTGTTTTTCCCCAAAGTTTGTTTTTAATTTTTTAAAAATTCCCTTTTTTTACCCCCTTTTAATTTTGCAATATTTAATTTTCCCAAAACTAATTTTTGTGAAATTTAAAATTTTTTAAAAAAATTTTTTTTTTTGTTTTTTTTTTTCCCCCAAAAATTTTTTGGGTTTTTTTTTTTTTTTTCCCTAAAAACCCCTTTTTTTGACAGGGCCCCCCCTTTTTTTTTTTTTTTTCTTTAAATTTTTTTTTTTTTTTTTCACCCCGTTTTTTTGGGGATAAAAATTTTTTTTTCCCTTTTTTTCTGTCCCTAAATATGTTAAATTTAAAAACCCCCAAACTAATTTTTTTTTAAAATTTTCCCCCGGTTTTTTTTTAAAAAAAATAAATTTTTCAAATTTTTTTGGCTAAATTTTTTTTTTAATTTTACTTTTTCCCCTAGCCCAAATTTTTTTAAAAATTTTTTTTTCCTTTTTTTTTCCCCATTTTTAAAAATTTTTTTTGTTATTTTTTTTTTTGGTTGGGGTTTTTATCTTTATAAATTAAAAACGATCCCAATTTTTTTTTTAAAAATTTTAAAAATAAAAACCCCAAAAAAAATTTTTGGGAAAATTTTTTTTTAAAAAAAATTTTTTTTGAAAAAAATAAATTTTTTTATTTTTTTTAAAAAGCTTTTTTTTTTTTTTAATTTGTTTTTTTTTTTTTTTTTTTTGTTTTGTTGGGTTGTTTTTTTTTTTTTTTTTTTTTCCCTTGTGGTTTTTTTTTTTTTTTATTGGGGAAACCCCTTTTTGAAAAAAAAAGTAACAAAAACCCAAAAAATTAAAGTTTTTTTTTTTTTTCTTTTAAAATTTTTTTGTTTAAAAAATTTTCCCAAAATTTAAAAAAAAAGCTTTAAAAATTTTTTTTTTTTTTTTTTTTTTTTTTTGTTTTTTTTATTTTTTTTTTTTTATTTTTTTTTAATTTTGTGCCCTAGAAAATTTTTTTTTGTTTAAAAAAAAAAAACTAATTTTTTTAAAATTCAGTTAAAATTCTTTTTAAAAAAATAGAAAAGTTTTTTTTTTTTTTTTTTTTTTTCCAATTTTTTTTTTTTCAATCCCCCCTTTTTTTTTTTTTTTTTTTTAAAAGCTTTTTTGAAAAATGCGGGTTTTAACCGGGGTTTAAAACCCCCTGGTGGGAAAAAAAAAAGTTTTTTTGATGGTTAAAAATTTCCCCCGGTTTTTTTTCAAAATTTTTTTGTTTTAAAAAATTCCCATTTGATTTTTTTAAACAAGTTTTAAAAAAAAACCCCCCCAACCCCTTTAGAAAATTTATTTTAAAATTTAAATTTTTTTTTTTTTAATAACCCAAAAACTCCCCCGGGAAACCCCCCCCAATAAAAATTTTTTTAATTTTTAAAGGGATTCCCCCAAAATTCCCCCCAAAGCCCTTTTCCCCCGGTTTTTTGTTTTTAAAAAAAAAATTGCCCCAAAATTTTTTTTGCAAACCCCTTGGTTTTTGGGAACCCAAACCCAAAAATTTTTTCTGGATTTTTTTTTAAAATTTTTAAAAAATAAAATTTTTTTAAAATTTTTTTCCCCCGAATTTTAATTTGGGAAAATTTTTTTTTTTTTTTTTTTTTTTTAAAACTTCCCCCCGGGGAAAAACCCCCCCGCCAAAACCCCCATAGGCGGCCCCGTTTTTTAAAAAAACAAAAACCCCCTTTAACCGGAAAAAAATTTTTCCCCCAGGGTAAAGGGTTTTGGGGCTGGGCCCCCCCCCCGAAAATAACAGCCGGGGCCCCCCCTGGGGAAAGTTTTTTTTTTTTTGGGCCCCCTTTTAAAACCCTTCCCAAAAAGTTTTTTTTTCTTTCCAATTTTTCCCCTTTAAAAGTAATTTCCCAAAAAATAAGTTTTCCCCCTTTTATTTTTTTAAATTGGGTTTTTTTTTTTTTCGATGAATTTGGGGGAAGGGGTTTTTTTCCCCCTTTTTTTTTTTTTTTTAAACCCTTTCCTTTCCCTTTGGGGATTTTTTATTGGTTTTTTTTTTTTTTTTTTTTCAACCCCCTAAAATTTTTTTTTTTTTTTTTTAAAAAAATTTTGGGTTTAATTTAATTTTTTGTAAATTTTTAAAAAAACCCCAATTTTTACCCGAATTTCCAAGGGAAAAAATAAAAATTTTTTCGAACATATAAAGAAAAACAAAATTAAAAAGAACCAAAAAAAAAACCAAAAAAAAAATTTAAAAACTTTTTTTCCCTTTACAAAATTTTTTTTAAAACAAAAAACAAAAAAACCCTTTCAACCCGTTTTTAAAACCTTTTTTTAATTTTTTTGCCAAAAATTTAAAAATTTTTTTTTTTTTTATAAATTTGGGGAAAAAAAAAATAAAAAATTAAAAATTTAAAAATTTTTTAAACGCCCCCCCAAAAATGTAATTTGCCCAAAACAGGCCAAAAAAATTTTTAAAAAAAAATTTTCCTTTTTGGAAACCCGTTTTTTTTTTTTTTGCCCCCCTTTTTTTAAAAGTAATGGTTTTTTTCCAAAAAAAAATTTTTTTTTTTTTTTTTCCCCCCAAATTGAAATTTTTTTTTTTTCAGGCAAAACACCCTCAAAATTTCCCCTTTGGATTTAAGAAAAAATTTTTTAAAGGGAAAATTTCCCCAATAAAACAAATTTTTCCCCCCAAAAAAATTTTTTTAATTTTTTTTTCAAAAAAATTTTTTTAAAATGCCCTATTTTAAAATAAATTTTTCAGTTGTTGGGTTTTTTTTTTTTTCCAAAAAAAAAATTTAAAAACATCCCTTAGATTTTCCAAACAAATGAAATCCCCCCCCGTTAAAAAAAAACCAAAAAAAAGCAAAAGGGGTTTTTTTAACCCCAAAAAAAATGAATTTTCCTTTTTTTTTTTTGATTCCCCCCCAAAACCATGCTGTTAAAAAAAATTTTTTTTAAAAAAATTTCCCCCCAATTTTGGGAAAAATTTAAAAAAAAGGGCCAAAAAAAGGGGCCCCCCAAAAAAAGGCCAAATGCCAAAAACCCAAATTTTTTGGTTTTTTTTTTTTTTTTAAAAATTTTCCAGAAAAAGCCTTTTTTACAAAAACCCTAAAAAAAAATTTTGTAAAAAGGTTTTTTTTTTTTTTTGAAATTTTTTTTGCCCCCTTTTTAAAAGGTAAAAACAAATTTTTTTTCCCCTGTTTTTTTTAAAACCCCTGATGACCAAACTTTTTTAGGGGAGTTTTTTTTTTTTCCCCGGGGGGGGGTTTCCCCATCGTTTTTTTTTAAAATGTAAAAAAAAAATGAAAATTTTTTTAATGGGGGAAATTTTTAAAAGAAAACTGGCCCTTTTTAGGAAAAATTTTTATATACAATTTCCCCCCTAAAGTTTTTTTTTTTGGGGGCCCGCCAAACCCTTAAAATTTGGGGCCCGGGCCCCCCCCCCGGTTTTTTTTTCCCCCTGCCCCAAAATATTTTTAATTTTTAAAAGAGGTTTTTTTTTTCCAAAAAACCCCTAATCTTTCAAAAATTTTTTTCCCTTTTAAATTTGTAAAACCTTTTTTTTTTTTTTTGCTTTAAAAGCTTTGGGAAGGGGGGGAAAGGGAAAGTTTTTTTTCCTTTTTTTTCCCCAAAACCCTTTTTAAAAAGCTTTTTAAAACAAATCTAAAAAATTTTTTTTTTTTAAAGTTTTTGGGTTTTTTTTCCCCTGGGGGTTTCCCGGCCAAAAATTTTCCCGCAAAATAGCGGGGATTAAAAAAGGGGCCCTTTTTTTTTCCCCCCCCTTTCCCCCAAAAATTCCTTTGGCCCCAATGGGCCCCCCCGCTTATATAAATTAAATTTTTTTTGTTTTTTTCCAAAACATTTTAAAAAATTTTTTTTTTTTTGCCCCCCCCGGGGTTTTTTTTTCCCAACTGGGTTTTTTCTTTTTGGGGTTTTTCCCCCCTTTCCTTTCCCCCTTTAAATTGAACATTTTTTTTTTTTTTTAAAACGGAAAAAAAAAAAAAAAAACCAAACCAAAAAAAAGGAAAATTTTTTTTTTTTTTTTGTAACCCTTTTTTTTTTTAAATAATTTTTTTTTTTATAGTTTAAGGTTTTTCCCATTTAAATTTTTTTCCCCCTTTTAAAAATCCCTTTTTAAATTTTCTTAAATTCCTTTTTAGTCCCCCTTTTTTTTTTCCCCTTTGATTTAAAAATTAAAAAAAAATTTCCCCCCAAAAAAAATTTTTAAAACATTTTCCCCCTTCCCCCCAAATAAAATTTTTTTTTTTTTTGAGAAATAAAAGGGTTTTTTTCCCAAAAAAAAAATTTAAAAAAAAAAAAACCCCTTTTTTTTCAAAAAAAAATCAAATTTTTTTTTAAATAAAAAAATTTTTATATTAAAAGGGGGTTTTCCCAAATTTTTTTTCAGAAAAAAAAAATTTATTTTTTTTTTGCAGAGGGCCCCCCCAAAAAAAGAGACCCCCGTTTTTTTTTTTGGATTTCTTAAAAAAACTTCCCGGGGTATAAATTTTTAAAAAAAAAATTAAAAAAAAACTGGGTTTTTTCCCCCCCCCCCCGGTTCCCCCCCACCCCCCTTTTTCAAAAAAGAAAAAACCACCAAGGGGTTTCCCCCCCAAGAAACAAATGGGGGGTAAAAAAAACCCCCCTTTTTTAAAGCAAAAAAAAAACAGATTTTAGGTTTTTTAAAATTTTTAAAAAAAAAAAAATTTTTAAATTTTTTAAAATTTTTTTTTTAAAAAAATTTTTAAAAAAACCCAAAATTTTTTTTTCCGGTTTTTTTTTTGAAAAGGGGAATTTTAAAATTTTTTTTTTTAAATTTTTTTTTTGAAATTAATTTTTTTTTTTTCCTTTTTTTTAAAAATTTTTTAAAAATTTTTGGGGAAAATAGCCCCCCCCTTGGAAAAATATCCCCCGGGAAAAAAAAAGTTATTTTTAAAACCCCCCTGGAAAGGCCCAAAAACCGTTTAAAATTTTTTTAGCTTTTATTTTTTTTTTTTTTTTTTTCCCAAAAACCCAAGGGAACCTTTTAACCCTAAAAACCAAAACCCCAAAAAAAAAATAAGGTAAAAAAAACTTTTTTAAATTTTTTTTTTTTAAAAGGGGGAAAGGGAAAACCTTTATAGGTTTAAAAAAAATAAAAGAAATTTTTTTTCTTTTTAAATTTTTTATTTTTTTTTTTTGGGGATTCCCCGAAAAAACCTTTTTTTTTAATTTTTTTTTTGGGAAATTTTAATTTTAAAAAAAAAAATTCCCCCCAAAATTTTTTTTTCCTTTTTTTTTTAAAAATTCAAAAAATTCCCCCCAAACATAAATTTAAGGGGCTTTGGGGACATGGATTTTTTGGGCCCCCTCCCTGGGGGGAAAATTTATTTTTGACCCAAAAAAATTTTTTATAAAATTTTAATACCCGGGCCTTTTTTTTCCCCAAAGTTTTCCCCCCCTTTTTTTTTTTTTTAGCGACTCCCCAACGGGTTTTTTTTTTTTTTTAAAAAATTTAAAACCCTTTAAAAAAAAATTTTTTGGGGTTTTTTTTTTTTTTTACATTAAAAAAAAAAAAATTTCCTTAAAAAAAAAACCCCGATTGGTTTTTTAAACCGGGCGGGGTAAAAAAAGAATTTTTTTTAACCCCCGGAAAAAATGAAAAATTTGGGCCCCAAAAAGGGGCGAATTTAAAATGGGCCCCCCCTTTTTCCTTTCCCTTTTTAGCTTTTTTTTTTTTAAACCCCTTTCCCGCGGTGGGCCCCGTTTTTTCGGTTTTTTAAATTTTAAAACCCCCCCCAGAAAATCCCCTCCCCTTCCAGGGTTTTTTTTAAAAATTCCCTTTTTGCTCTGGGGGGGTTTTTTTTTTTTTTTTTTGGGTGTTTTCCAAATTTACCCTTTGAAAAGCCCTTTTGTCCCCCCCGTGGGTTTTGGGCCCCGGCCCTCCAAACGAATAAAACTTTCTGGAAAATTAAATTTCCTAAAGTTTTTTAAAAAATTTTTAAAAAAATAAATTTTTTTTAAAATTGAAAAAAAAAACTGGTTTTTGGGGGCCCTTTCCATCTTTTTTTTTTTTTTTTTTTTCATAAATTTAAAAATTTAAATTTTTTTTTTTTTTGAAAACTGAATTTTTTTTTGGCCCTTTTTCCCATTTTTTACTTTTAAAAGGCTTTTTTTTGCGGGAAAAACCCCTTTTTTTGGGGCATCTTTTGAAAAAAAAAAAAAGATTTTTTTTTTTTTGGCCAAAAAACATAAAGGGCCCAAAACCTTTGTTTTTTTTTAAAAAATTTTAAAAAAAAAATTTTTTTTTAAAAACCCCCAATTGGAAAAAAAAAAGAAAAAAAAGAAAAAAAAATAAAATTTGTTTTTTTTTTTTTTTTTTTTTTAAAGGGTGTTTTTTTTTTTTTTATTTTTAATAAAAAATTTCCAATTTTTTTTTTTTTTTTTTTTTTTTAAAAAAAAAAAAAAAGAAATTTTTTTTCCCTCCCCCCCCTTCCCCCGGAAAAATTTAAAATTTTTTTAAGCAAAAATTTTTTTTTTTTTAAAAAGGGGGGAAAAAAAAAATTTTTTTTAAACCAAAAAAAGGAAAATTCAAGATTTTTTCCCCCCTCCCCATAAAAAAAATAAAGTTTGGGGAAAAATTTTAAAAAAAAAACTATGAAAAATTTAAAAGTTTTCCCAAATTTTATTTTTTCAAAAAAAAAAAGTGAAAAAATTTTTTTTTAAAAAGTTTACACGGGGTTTTATATAGGGGATAACCGGGCCCCCCCTTTTTTCAACGTTTTTTTTTTTTTAACGGAAAAAGTAAAACCTTCCCCCAAAAAAGCCCCCCCCTGATTTTTTTAACCCAAAAAAAATTTTTTTTTTTAATAATAAAAGGAAACTTTTTTGGTCCCCCCAAAAATTAAAATTTTTTACAGGAAAAAAGAATAAAATTTTTTCATAAAAAAAAATTAAAACACTTTCCCCATCAAAACCCGAAATATTGTAAAAAAAAATTTTTTTTTTTTTTTTTTTTTTTTAAAAACTTCAAACAAAAGGGGAAAGGGGAAACCCCTTCCCTCAAAAAAAAAAAAATCCCCCCCTTTAAAAGAATTTTTCCCCAAATCCCCCCCCCCCAAAAAGTTCCCCCCCCCCTCCCAAAACCAAAACCCCCAAAATTTTAAAAACAACCCCTTTTTTTTTTTTTTTAAAAAATTTCCCCCCCCCCCCAAACCCCTTATTTTTTTCCCTTTTTATTTTTTTTTCCCCCCCCCAAAAAAAATGCCCCAAAGGGGGTAAAATTTTCCCCCCTTTAAAAATATTTAAACCCCCCTAAATTTTTTAAAAATTTTTGGGGGAACCCATGTTTTTTTCCCGCGGGGGGGCCCCTTTTCCAAAAAGCCAAAAAAAACCCAAAAAAGAAAAAGCTTACAAAAGCAAAAAAAGAAAATGGAAATTCTCCCCCCTTTAAAAAAACTTTTTCCCCAAATTCCCCCAAAAAAAACTTGACCAATTTTCCCCCCCCCCTAAACTACCCCCAAAATTTGAAATTTTGGGGGCCCCAAATTTTTTCCCCAATTTTCCCTTATCCCAACCCCTTTTCCCCTCTTTTTTTTTTAAAAAAAAAATTTTTCCCTTTTTTTCCGGGAAATTTTTAAATGGTTTTTTTTAAATGAACTCCCCTTCTGCCCCCCAAAAACCCCCGTTCCCCCCCCCATTAATTTTTTTTAAAATTTTAAAAAACCCCCCCCCCACTTAAAACCCTCCCCGAAAAAATCCCCCCCCTTTTTAAAAAAATGACCCGGGGAAGGGAAAACCCCAAAAATTTTGGGGCCTTTAAAACCCCTTTCCAAAAAAACCCCCCCCCCCCCCCCCCCCCCCCCCTCCTATTTTTAAATTTTTTTTTTTTTTTTTCCAGCGAAAAACCCCCAAAAAAAAGGGGCCCTAAAACCCTGGGGGTTTTTTCCCCAAAGGAAAAAAATTCCCCCCCCGGACCCCCCATTAAAACGCCCCCTCCCACCATTCCAATTTAAAAAAATTAAAAACGCCCCCCTAACCCTCCCCCCCCAAAAAAACAAATTAAAAAATTTTTCCCCCCAAACCCCCCCGGGGCGCCCGGTTTTTCCCAAAAACCAAAAAGATTTCTGGGGGGTAAGGCCGGTTCCCCCCCCCCCCCTTAAAAAATTTTTTTTTGAACCCAACCCAAAAAACTTCCCCCCCCCCCCCCCGGGTTTTTTAAGCTAACCCTTTCCCCCCACCCCCCAATTTTTTAAAAAGTTTGGTTTGGGTTTAAAGGGCCCCGTGGGGAAAAAGGAATTTGGCCCAAGGTTTTTTTTTTGTGGTCCCTTTTTGGTTCCCCCGGGTTCCCCCGCCCCGGGGGAAATCAGCCAAACCCCGAAAAAAGGGCCCCCCCAAAAGGGAAAATCCCCAAACCCCCAGCAAAATTTTAATTTTGGGGGGTTTCCCCTTTTGGGGCCCGGTTTTTTTTTTAAAAATTTTTTTGTTTTTTTCCCCAAAAACCCCCCGTAATTTTTTTTTTTTTTCCTTTTTTTTCTTTTCCCAAAATTTTTGGGTTTTTTTGCAAGGGGGGTTTTTGGTTTTTTTTAATTTTGGGCCAATTTTTTTTGGGTTTTTTTTTTTGTTTAAAAGGGGTTTTTAAAAACAATTTTTTTTTTTTTTTTTTTCGGGGAACTTCCCAAAAAAACTACTTTTTAAAAATTTTGGGGAAAATAAAACGTTTTTTTAAAAAATTAATTTCCCAAACCCCCACATTTTTTTTTTTTTTTTAAATAATAACACAGTAAATTTTTTTTTTTTTTTAAAAAAAAAAACCCTTTTTTTTTTTTTTTATAAGAAAAGTAAATGTTTATTAAACAAAAAATTAATAAAAATTTTTAATTTTTTAAATTTGG
>JAFNEN010001278.1:0-22500 GCA_019343175.1 Oedothorax gibbosus
TTCTTTTTTAGAAGGAAAAAAACCCGTTTTCAGATGAAAAAAAAACCGTTTTTATCTCTTCGCTCGTGGTTTACGGACATTTTCCGTTTTTAGAAGGAAAAAACCCGTTTTCAAATGGAAAAAACCCGTTTTTATCTCTTCGCTCGTGGTTAACGGACATTTTCCGTTTTTAGAAGGAAAAAACCCGTTTTCAGATGGAAAAAACTCGTTTTCAGTCGTTACGGGAAAGTTCCGTTAATATCAGTAATTTTTTCTCCTGAAATTTCAGGGTTTTTTTAACAGTGCAGTTCGGACCGTTAAGGCTGGTCTGAGGAAGATTAAGGGAGAATCCTTCAGAGTGCGAGTTAGTAGGTTTTTGCTGAACTATCGCCGTGCTCCGACGACAACGACAGAAGTGTCACCAGCTCTGAGAATGTTTGGTCGTAACATAAGAAGTAGGTTAGACTTGCTGTCTCCGAGTGCTGATGAGAATAGCTGCACTGATAGGCAAAATTCACCTTCTAAGTGTTTTTCTCCAGGAGATTCCGTGTGGTCTAGGAATTTCGGGGCAGGTCCGAAATGGGTACCTACTTCTGTTAGATCGCACATAAGTAATGCAATGCTGGAACTTTCGACTTCTGAAGGTACTGTCAGGCGTTACGTAGATCAGGTTCGTCCGGGGTTGCCCCCAGAGCCATCTGTGGAACCAGGCCTTCCGGGAAGTCCTCTGACTATCTCTTCTCCAACTAGAGATTGCACCTTCTGTACCGCATGAGACGCCGTCTCTTCCCTCGGTACCTGTTGCGGATTCCCTTGTGGTACCTCTTCGTAGATCTCTCTGATGTTAATACATCTAGTGTGCATAAAAAATGAGTTATGCAACATATACATTATCCACATGCATATATTTTTGAAAATAGTTAACGGTTATTTATTTGTATCAATTTAAAATGAAAAAATTACGTTCATAGATATATCGATAATGTTGTGGGAGACACCAAACTTGCTTGTTTCCTGAGCCCCAAAAGTAGCAAGCCGGGTCATGACTTCAACAAAACTTCATACGTATAGCAAGCTTACTTAAATTTTCGGAGATCGTTAAAAATCGCCAACGAAAACAGACGGACCCATTTATATCAAAACCGTATGCAAAATGGAAACAACTACCAAATATTAATCTTGCGCCATTAGAAATGACATTTTCTTGGAAGAAATCGTGTTTTTTTTCAAAGACGTATGAAAGTCGTGTGGATGCTCTTTTAAGTGAAAGTTTCTGTTACAAACCAACTAGTTTGATAATATCTAACAATTGAATGACAATAAGAAAATTAAAAACATTAAACAGTTTTATTTTTATACATTCATACATTAATTATTTCACGAAACATTTATGTATTACAAAATGTTAAATTACAATGTAAAAACATCTAATAAATATAGTTTCTTAAAATTCAATGTGCTTATTTGTACAGCCAGCATAATCAAATAGTTCAAAATATATTTTAAAACAATAAAATTTTTAGTTTTGATGATTTTTATGTAACAATATTCAATAATAAAAACATATATTAGAGGAAATGGATAAATTTCTTACACATATACGGCCTGATTTTTATGGGGTTCTATCCATCGGATCTTAAAAATTCTTTTTTTGTTAGAAAGCTATGACCTCAGATACCCAACTTTCATACTATTTGTCCGTCTGTCTGTACGTCCGGACGGACATAAATCTACTATCTGTCAGCGAATTTCCCATTGAATTAGCATTGAAATTCAATTTTGAGTCATTTAAATCACTGTAGGTATTGAAATGCGGTTGATGTCCATTTGTCTGTCTGTTCGGATGTCTGTCTGTCTTTCCGTCTGTCTGTCTGTCCGTATCCCTCTTCCAAAATCGGTTCTATCCCTCGGATCTTAAAAATTCTTTTTTTGTTAGAAAGCTATGACCTCAGATACCCAACTTTCATACTTTTTGTCCGTCTGTCTGTACGTCCGGACGGACATAAATCTACTATCTTTCGGTTCACTGTTGCCAAATCAACAATGGCATGAGAAACTTTATTTATTTAAACATATTTGAAGCAAAATAATATTTTCATGAATCAGTTTGGAATGACGTCATAAAATGTAGCACAATTTGATTCTTTGATTATTCATTAATTATCTACCAAGAAAGCGGCAAGGCATACTTTTGCATGCAATTATGCTTAGTTTTAATTACATTTCTTATTTTTTAATGCAGTTCGGAGTAGTTTCATTACTTTTGTTATTAATAAATATTTAATTATTCTTCGAACTACAAATAAATCACGAGCAGATGATAAATAATATTTAATTAATTTGCGAAAGAATATTAAGGAAAATAGTTGATTTTGGCTTTTAGAAGTTTAAATTATAGCTGGGTTCTGTGTTTCGATTTTTTTTTCTAATGTGTATAAATCTAGTGTAGAAACGGCTGTTGATGATATTTACTTTAGGAACCTAGTTTTTTTTCCCGATTAGAACTTCAGTAAGTATTTAAGTAACAGGAAAGTAGGCTATTTTAGTTCTTTATGAATTTCTTGTTCCAATTTAATTTTCAGATTGGATTAATATATAAACTGCTCAATACAATTAGGGGAGCACTTTGCGTACTTTTGATATCCTTTCAGTCCCAACGTTTTACTTTTTATTCTAAAAATCTAAAATTTGTGAAATAGATTCATTATGATTAAAAATAGTTAAAACCATAATTTATGCACCTAAAATGCAGGCATGAAGAATTTAGAGTCAATTTATTTAATAAACTTGTCTTAGAGTAAATTTTATTTTACCATGTTTTTCATATTTTCATTTAATTAAAACAAACATTATTTAATTTTTAAAAAGACATGATTGTTCCATTTAACTATACAAAAAGAAAATATAACTTTATAGAAAATTGCACGGAGAATTTGATAAAACTTATTTGAAATCAGTGCGAACTTAACTTGGAGTGAGAAAAAAATTGCAAGCTGATGATTCCAAATGGAATCGGAGGTTAAAAGGTATTAACCATGCACTCCCTTAACCGTTATTCTCATAAAGTAGCATATATGCTACCTGGGGTTTTCCCCTACTTCCTGTTTGTTAAGTGACGTCAGCGAGTATGTTGCATTGTTATTTGTTAGAAGAACAGTATAGAAGCTTCGTTCAGAGTGAAAAAATGTACAAAGTTAAAATTATTTTTGTTTTAGAGGAAGGTAACTTGTTGGGTTGTTGTGTTTGTGCATCATGTCTCGTCGTCTGTACAAGGAAAGTTCATTGAATTATTTTTCATATTATTTTTTTTTTTTACTTTGAAAAATATTTTTCACATTTCTTATGTTCTGTAGTTTTAAAAAATTGCTTAAGTTATTGGATTACCACTGTTTTTGGAAAAAATACAAGCTAAAAACTGAAGGTTGCATATATGCTACCTTTTATAAAACTCTAATTAATTACTGCACTCATTATTTTAGAAAGGTTATGACACTAAATAATCTTTATTTTAGCTGTAAAAAAAACAGAAAAAAATTGAAAATTAGAAAAATTAAAAAAAAAATCGATGATCATGAGAATAAGGGTTAATTGTTTTGAGCAGTGTAGTTATTTACAAAGTATGGTCGTCGTAATTGACCGACATCAAGCGCATAACTTATGTACTTCAATGGCACCCATGGTATGTGTAATACATTTAAATGGTTAGGTTAGTTTGAATCATCGTCGCACTAGAGCTACACGAGGGCTATTGGCGACGGGCGTCGTATTTTAGAACCACAGTCAAGTGACGAGCCGACACCTGAGTAGGCACCCAACGCAACCGTTAGGTGACATCGTACGCAGCGTTAGGACTTTGAAGGATATTTAACGTGCACTCCCGCCACACGGGGTATTATTCGTCGGACATTTTTGGCTGCACAGGCCGTTTATAGGTCGGCAGTTATTTTGGCGATGCCCGGACACGAACCTGGGACCTTCAATTTGAATGGTCTACTTGAAAGACTCACATTATCCAAAGTATAACTAATGTATAGGGTCCGGGGTTCGCTCATTGGTACCCGTTCAACTGAATTTGCGATTGTCAAAAGTCACCATTGAACGGACTGTACATCTTATTTATACTTTGAAGAATGTGAGATTTGCAACTAGACACTTCATATAAAATGTGAATTAAAGTGATTAAAATTATTTTTAAATATTTGCAGTTAAATTTTATTTATAGTGCTCCATCATTTCCATTTTAATATCGTCAATTGTTTATCATCCCTTAAGTACTTATAGACAACATATATTTTGCCAATTTTTAAGCTGTATATTTATTTTACAATAGTTGTAGTAATTCTTTCATTGTAATATTTATTAGTGATAAAATTGAAAGTGCAATCTGAAACAAATTTGGCTTGATGCTGTAGTTTTCATGTCTTAGTTTGTAATTTCAGATACCAAAAAAGTTATTATAAGTGAAAAAAAACCGTACTCATGATGATTTTTATCAAACCAACATTATAATTTTTTTAGATAAAAAAACCCTTCTTTTAGAAGGCACATTTGCACTCCAAATTGACGCCGTTAAATCACACGTTAAAGTTAGAGACATTGCCATAAAATGTAAACAACAATCAAGGTAAATTCGAGGATTAAGGTACGTATTTATGTAACTGAATTTCATTGTTACAATCAAAGAAATGTCTTGAATTATACGCCACCTTCCCAATTTTTAAACCTAAAGCAAAGTAAAATAAATTTTCACCATTCAGATGCAAGTATATTACCTTGTGTAATTTTCATGGCAATGCTAAAAAATTACATTGACATATTTTAATTGAACACGAATAACCTAAACACTAACTTTATTACATGTAGATAATACATTTGTGACTGAAACATTCTCAGATACTACTGATTGTGTCCTTTTAAGGTCTTGTAAATTGGTCTTTAATATAATGCGTACACATATATTAAGTTTATAATCATATGTTGTACTATATTTCGCAAAGTAGTTTTTATTAATCGAAATAATTTTAAAAAAAGTAGCATTTAAAAGACAAATCGAGATAATTCGTTTATTCGAGAAGGAATATTAAATAGAATTTAAATCCTACACGAGTTTTATAAACATAAACAAATCGATACTAATTGCTAGTTTAATAATAGTTAAATGAAATGGCAACTGATGTTTGGCATTTATTGTTTTGCATAAGCTTTATTAGCTTTGGATTTTTTATTAAAATGTTAGTATATTGTTATAAGAAAACATAACGAAGTAATTTTCTTAATCATTTCCTAATTTACCCTAAAGAAGTAAAACGGTTTACAATAATTTTTCACACATAGCTCATGCAAATACAGATAATATATTTACTATAACGATATGTTTTTATCGCAAGATATTATTCATTCATGAAATCAAAAATTTAAAATAACATTTCATGGGAAAACAAAACAGATAATTTGACAGTTATCTCTCTGCCTAAATTTGATTTTTTAATAAACAATACATAAAAATAATGTGTTGGTTACATATATTTTAAATTATATTTTGTAAAACAATATTTATAAAATTTTGTCTCGTTTTGCGATAGTTTTATAATAAAAATAATTTAAATAATGTTATCAAATATAATAAGCCAATATAAATTTTTCTTACAGTGGTTTTAAATAGAGTCGCTCTTTAAAAATAAATTTTGGTTACACTCTTAACACAAACGAGCGGTTTCAACTCAGTCTGAGTTAATTTCCACACCTTTCCGGTGCCGAAAATGCACTTCCCCTATAAGAGTAGATTTCACTCTTTTTGCGGAGTGGGTAAAAGAAATAAAAGAAAACACGCTACGTCCTACACTCTTAAAACGAGTGGTTTTAACTCAGTCTGAGTTAATTTCCACACCTTTCCGGTGCCGAAAATGCACTTCCCCTATAGGAGTGGATTTCACTCTTTTTGCGGAGTGGGTAAAAGAAATAAAAGAAAACACTCTACGTCCTACACTCTTAAGAGGATTCATCAGACGCCACCTACCGGTCGCCTCTCAATAGTAATTCAATGGTAAAAACGCGTAGTTTTCGGATTGATATTGCAAGTAATTATTGGAATATTTTCACGCGGTTTGTGTCTTTAGACAGATTTTGACTTGAAGATGCATTACCTAATTGTTATTTTTGTTTAAATTTTTTTTAAAAAAATTACATTAAAGTTAACTTTAACTTCATTTTGTAAAAATTGAGTAAAAGATATTAAAAAAAATTAATTTACAAGTACCGAGATTGAACATTTTTGTCTTAAACTTGCCTTTAAACTTGAAAATTGGGTAATTTAAAGTTGAGATATCAATTAAAATGTGAAGACAAGTTATAGAAATTTGTACATCGACACGCCTCCCACAGGTCACGCCTACTCAAAGTTCATTAGTCTTGGATAGTTCTTATCGTATACGGGGGGACACCATCTCTTCTACCCGCCAGGTGTTCGCATGGGGTATGTTCGCAAGGGGGGATCTTTTTCTTCTTTTGAAAAGGGAATTTCTTAGAAATCCGCAGACGCTGGAGGGAGGGTGCGTGCGATACGAGTCGCATTGAATAGAAGACTACTTTCGATTGAGGTGACGGATGCAAAATATTGTTTTGTGGACAGATAAATTAGGGAGTTTTGCTGCGTTGGAGTAGTGAAAAGTTGGTGGTTTATTTTAAATCCGAACTTTCACAAGTATATTTGTCTACCAATCTATTTTAACAATTTCAATATAGTAAAATATTTAACCAAGTACTATCAAGTATATTACATTGGGATAGCTATTTTTAATGCAAATAAACGAGCAATTCAATTTATGTTTTAAATAAATTGTGAATTGCGTTGTCTTGCTGTCGAATGTCGATGCTTTTTATTAAAATTTTAAGTTTTCACGCGCTTTGTGAGTGATCCCGCGAACAAATTATGAAAAGTTATTTTTGTTAATTGTCCTAGGTCCCCCTAAATAAGTTCCTCCCAATTTAAGTTCCCTCCTAGTCCTCCATTTTAAACAAACCTCGTCGGGGCAAGTGTAGCCCACGGAACTACAAAACGTCAAAAAATAAAAAATAAACTAATTTTTTAGTATTTCAATGAAAAGGTTACCAACCACTCGGGTAGACTGTTGACAAAAGGTAGATAGATGTCCGGACGTACAGACCGAAAGACAAAATGTATATAGATAAGTCTTTAATTTCACACCTCACAAAAAAAAAATTAACGTATCCCATTGAGAACCGAATTTGGAAGGGGGAGAAGGTACAGACCAGATAGACATCACCTAGCCAATACCTACTTTCTATTTTTTTTAAGAAACTTTTTTTTTTTTTAAAGTAGCAAAATTGCCAACATAACATATAGCTGCGTAGGATATATAAAAATCATAAAAACTAACGGTGTATAATCGTGTGTAACGCGCTAGCGGTAGCCAAGAAAAGTATGTAAATGCCACGCCCAAACGGCAAAAATTGTAATTCATTCCATTACTAACCAGGAAGGAAGATGCAATAAAAAATACTGCGTTTAACAGCAGCCGAGTCGGAGTTTCCTTTTAGTCTATCCAAAAATATGAAATAATCACCAGAATCAACAACCTACAGTTCTCTGCAATCTGCATCACCAAACGGAAAGTGGGTTTCGCAACTCTACATGAAAAATTCTAGGTTTATATAATTGTTGAAAAATCCAAGGCTGGATGTGGAACTCTATATACAATACAACTTAGCAAACAGCATCAATGTAAAGGGCTCACACAGGGGAATACAAATGAAAAGCCGATTTTTATTCATCACTTGTGAGGGGCTGGGGAGCCCAGTCGGTTAGGCACTCGCCTAGCATGCGGAAGGTCCCAGGTTCGGGTCCAGGCATCACCAAAATAACTGCCGAGCTATAAACGGCCCTTGCAGTCAAAGATATCCGACGAATAATACCCCGTGTGGAGGGGTACACGTTAAATATCCTTCAATGTCCTAACGCTGCGTTGGGTGCCTACTCAGGTGTCGGCTCGTCACTTGACTGTGGTTCTAAAATACGACGCCCGTCGCCAATAGCCCTCGTGTAGTTCTAGTGTGACGATAATTCATACTAAACTAAAATTATTCATCACCTTTGAGCCTTATAATAAAGATCCTTATAACAAAAACATAATAATATGAAAGGGATCCTTATCACATATAAATTTATATTTGTTAATTTGTATTTTGTATCTAATATGCACCTGACAAAATGCAAATATATCAGCTCTTGTAATAGTATATTTATTTTTGTTTTACGATATACTATAAAGATCTGCCTTGTAAAATTTTTCAATTTTTATTTCACAAACCTAATATATGAAATATAAGGTAATGAAGCATTTTTTCTATAGGGTTGAACATCCAAAAGGAAGATTTTATATTTTCTATAGGTTTTTTGGAAGGTGCGATTCTAAAAAAGTAGTTTTCGAATGTTGGTACGTCTGTTTTGACTGCTATCTAAAACCAGTCTACTGCTCAAACTAAAAGAATAAGGATTTTCATGGTTGCACGAGTTTCGTTTCGAAAAGGTAGCGCCATAGGACTTTTTTAGGTTTTTAAAGTAATAGTAATTGAAATTCGTATAAGATAAAATTATTGTTACCAGATAAAGTAATAAAAAATGTAAAACGTCTTGTTTTTTAGATATGTACCGTAACATTTCTTGCATTTTTCGTGATTTTTCAAAATTTTTCGAAATTTTTTCACATTTTTCGTGAAAATTTTACCTGTACAACACAACAAATAAAGCTGTGCAGGAGTGTGAGATTTATAGTTTCTTTTTCCAAACATTAAAAACAACGATTTGTTTTTTTTATTGATAATAAACATGTTATATGAAAATAGATCCAGATAATTATAAATTATAAAATTTGTTAATTTGATAAAGGCTAACATATCAGCTCTTATACACTGTCTAATATTTATTTTGTGTTTCTGGACAAAGATCAGAATTGTAAGAATTTTTAATTTTATTTTCAAAATATGAAGTACAAGGTAATGAAAGTAATGCGATGGCAAATTAAAAGTGATTTAATGTTTTTAGACGGTCTGGAAGGTGCTGAATCTCTTGGTTATCTGGTAAAATGGTTTTCGAACATTAGTTAGTCACCCAGACTGCTGTCTAAAGCCAAGATCAAACAATCAGAGCTACGGACTTCAAATTTGTGACACGAGTTCCAAGTATCTGTCGTATGTGATAATGTGGTTCTTTAGAAAATCGCGCGTGCGCAAAGGGTAGCTGCCATAGTTTTTTGTGGGGTTTTAAAGTTATTAAAATTTGCGCATAAGATATAATTTGGGGAACCAGACGTACTGCATTTAGCAGTGCAATACTTCTTTTTTAGGTTTTTTGTCCTATCTTTTTCGAAGAATCCTAAAATATGTAAAAATGTCCTGGTTTTTTAATTTGATTTACAAAATGTCATGCATTTTCCGTGATTATTAAAATTCTCCATTAGAACCATAAGCAGGAGACTTTCTTTGTCAACAATCCAACCTGAATAAAATGAGAGACGTTATATACTTTCAAATTCTTCAATCAATCTTCAGAAGTGGTTTGCCCTACTTTACAAATATGAGTTGATTACAAGACAAAAAACTACAATACTATAAAATAAACATGATGCCTATGTTTTTTGCTTTTGTAACATTTTACTAAGGACTGTTTAAAGAATATCTCTTCACACTAGGTATAATATCACTTCTAAATGTATTGATTTATTGAGTAGTAATTTAAAGTCGTGTGGTGCTACATACCCCTAGTTTTAGTATTTCCTTCCATCCCCCCCTAATTGTCTGCTAATGATTATCTGCTGTATGATGTGAGTTAAATCAATCTACCAATTTGATTAATTATTAATGGTATTTCAAATATCTATAGCCTGTCCAGTAACTTTTAAACAAAAAGTCAAAAATTCCTTTTTATGAAAGAAAACAACGAAATGATTTGTTTCATTCCTTTTTAAGGGAGACGAAAAAATAGTTTTTTGCTGAAAAACGATTCAAACAAATTAACGAAAAAAACAAACACATATTTGCTGTGAAATTTCTAATCCAACAGGGACCGACGACAGAGGTTTTGCTGAGGCTCTCATATCTCTAACTCTAGCCAGTAGTATGCAAAAAAAAAAACAAGACCAAGAACAGGTTTTGTTATCTTTTTCAGTTGCTTGAAGGAGGGAAAGAGGGGTGAAAGGGCCATATGTTCAGCCTGCGGATAAGCCCCCCACTATTTCTTGGAGTACGGAAGGTTGAAAATCGCCCTGTCCACTAGCATGTTTGATTGACGTAGTCAATCTTGATGTTCAAATATGTGGTGGTTGGATTTGGGAAAGGTTTGGGTCTTAGTGAGGATAGTAAGCTCCACCCCCTGAAAGCCAGCTTCTGCTTGACTAGTGGTGATATTTAGTTTCGAAATCACTAGATACGAACCTTAAAACGAGCGGTTTTAACTCAGTCTGAGTTTAATTACCGGGTGGCCCAGCGGGTAGTGTTTGAAACCAAATGAAAAATAAAAAACAAATAAGAGACTTGAGAAGAATTTAATAACGGTTATTGAAAGGACATATTGGGCAATTTATGATAAAGAGGTTCGAAGTGCCCGCCATGTTTAAGAGGACTCCATTCAGAATTTCACATCTTGAAAATCGTAATGTTATTCCTATGGAGAATATTCGCAAGTGAATTACCGCCACAATTTTAATAAAAGGTTACTAGTTTTTTGTATCATTGTAAAGAACGAAAGGAGTAGATTTCATAACAGTAATTTGTTTTGTGAAAAAACACATATTTAGTATTTTAATAATTTTTTGGAGTTGGTAAAAAATTGAGTGCCCTTAAGTTATAACTTTAACGTAACAAACTCTTAACGAATAAAGATAGAGGAAAAAATTTTTCACTCGTAAACATAATATACTTTTTCCACACGTTTTTAAATTTTATAAAAAAAATTTTTTGGGAAAAAATTTATATTTTTTTGGGGAAAATTTTTAAAGAAAAAATTACACAAAAAGAAATTTTACATTTACAAAACACTATGACCTAAGGGGGCTGTTATCTGTAAAATCTGCAGGGGGAAAAATTAAAAGGTTTTGGGGGGCCCCGGCCCCCCCTTTTTTAAAGGGGAAAAGGGGGGCCCCTTTTCCCCCCGGGGGGGTTTGTTTGGGTGGAGGGGTAACCCCTCTGGTTTTTGGGGGAGGGGTCTTCTTCGGGGGTTTAAAAAATTTTCTTTTTTTTCAATGAGTTCCCGGTGGGTTTTTTTTTAAAAAGGGTTCTAAAAAAAAACGAAAATTTGGGGGGTTTTAAAAAATTGGGAAGAAAAAAAGGGGTTTGGGCAATAGGGGAATTTTTTATAGTAATTTAAAAACAAAAAAGGAAAAAAGGGGTTTATTTTTTGGCCCCAAAACTATTATAATTAAAACCTTTTTTTTTAAAAAAAAAACCCCCAAACCCAAAAAAAACTCGATTTTTTCGGGGTTTTTTTTTTAATAAAAAAAATGTATATAATTTTTTTTGTCTGTTTTAAAAAATTTCATTTTTTATTAATTTTTAGTCCCAAAACCCTTTCTTTTTAATTTTCCCGGTAATTAAAAATTTTTTTTTTTTTGGGGACCCAAAAATTTTTTATCGTTTTTAAATTTTTTTAAACAATTACTTTTAGGGGTTTTTTTTAAAATGCAAAATTTTTTTTTTTGCTTTTAAAAAAAATTATTTCTTTTTTGGGCGCCAAAATATTTTTTTTGTATTCAATTTTTTTTTGAAAGTAATTTTTTTATACGTTTAGCAATATAATAGGAAAAACAAAAGGGGGCCCGGGTTTTCCAATTAGGGAAAAAAGGGGGTTTGCACTTCCAATTCCCCTTTTGAATCATTTTTTTTTTGTTTTAAAAATTTAAAAATTAAAAGGTTTTTTTTTAAAAATAAATTTTTTTTAAAAAAAAATTTTTTTTTAATTTCCCAAAAAAGAAAATTTTAAGGGAAAAAAAAAAAAAAGAAAGGGGGAGCAAAAATTTTTGGGGCTGAATAACCAATGGGGCATTGGGGGAAAATTTTTAAAATGCCCCTCCCCACTGCACTGTTTTTTCTTTGATGTTTTTTTATGGGATTCTAATTAATTCGACACATTTCTTTTAAAAAAAATTTTTGCATATTTGAAAAAAGTTTTAGGCTGCATAAAAATAGGACCCCCTTTAAAAATTTTTTTTTTTGGGAAACCCAGGGTGGAAAAAACTTCCGGGGATCCTTTTACGAAAAAAAAATTTTTTAAAAAAACCTTTTTTAATTTGGGGTTTTCCCCTTTAAAAATTGGGGGGTTTCCCCTTTTTATATATTTTTTTTTTTTTTGGGGTTTTTAAAAAAATTTTTTTTTTACTTTTTTTTTATTTTGGAGGAATGAGGGGGTTCCCTTGTGTTGGGTTTTTCCGGGGGCCCCCCAAACCCCCAAAAAGGGGGGCATACACTTCAAAAAAAAGTATTTTTCCCCCAAAGGGAAAAAAGTTTAAAGGGGGTATGGGGGAAATTTGTTTTTTTTTTGAAATTAGTTCTTTTTAAAACAAAAAAATTTGTCTTTTTTAAAAAAATTAAAAACCTTTAAAAAAAAATTTTACAAAAAATTTTAAATTTTTCATTTTTAAAAAACTTTTTAAAATTTTTTTTTTTAATAGTTTCAGTAGATGTTAAAAACAAGTTAAGTTTATTCTACAATAAAATTTTTAAAAAATAAAAAATTATAAATTTTTCAGATGAGAGAGTCTTGGGTTTTTAATAGTATTATACGAAGGGGGTAAAAAATTAAAAAAATTTTTTCGGGGGTTTTAAACCCCCTTTTTTTAAAAAAATTTAAACCCCAAAATTTTTTTAAAAATTTGGGCCCCCAAAAAAATAAAATTGGGGTTTTTTCCCCTATTTTTTCCTCAACCTTTTTCCCCCTCTTTTTTTAGACCCTCAGTTCAAAAAACCCCCCCTTCCCTTTTAAAACCCCCTTTTTTAAATCAAAAGGCCCCCAAAAGGGAAAGGGGGCCCCCAAACCCCTTTTTGGGTTTTTTTTTTGTATTTTTTTGGGGAAAGAGAAAAAAGGGGCACTGGGGAAAAAGCTAGTTTGTTTGGGGAAGGGGAAAAATTAAAAAAAAATTTTAAAAAAAAAAAAACAAAAAAATGATTTAGATTTTTTTTTTTGTCAGGGCCCTTTTGGGGGGTGATTTAATTTTTTTTCCCCCATTGTTGTCTTTTTTGGAAAAAAAAAAACAAAAACCTTTTAAAATTGGGTTTTAAAAATTTTTTTAGTGGGGTTTGGATGATAGTTAAAAAGGGTTTTTTTTTAAAAATTCTCAAAAGGGGGGGTTAATTTTTAAAAAAAAGGGGGGGGGGAAAAAAAGCCAAAAAAATTTTAAAATTTTTTTTTAAAAAACCAAAAAAATTTTTTGGTAGCAAAAAGTTTTCGCCTGCGCGATTTTTTCCCCCCAAAAATTTTTTTTGGGGGTTCAAAAAAGGGGTTTGAGTGTTTCGACCTGACAAAAACAAAAAATGTTCAAAAACCCCCTTTTTGGGAATTTAAAAAAAAACCCCCCAAAAAATTTTTGAAAAACCCCCTTGGTTTGGTTTGACATATATTTTCCCCCTTTGTGGCTTTGGGGCCCCCGGGGGCCCCTTTTTAAACCCCTTTGTTCAAGAAAACAGACAAAACACAACACAATTTTAAAAAGGGGGCCATCTAATTTTTTGAGACAGGGGGCCCACCAAGGCAACTAAAAAAAAAACAAGGGGGAAACAAAAAAAAAAAAGACCTTAAAAAAAAAAAATAAAAATTTTTTTTCCAAAAGAACCCCTTTTTTGGGGAAATTTGAAAAACCCCCAAAAAAATTTTAGAAAAAAAACCCCAAAAAAAGGGATTTCGAAAATTTTGGGGGCCTTCCCCAAAAAATACTTTTTAAAATTTTTTTTAAAAATTTTATATTAGGTAATTTTTTAAATTAAAAAAATTTTTTGTGTAAATTTCCCCAATTTTTTTTTTCGGTACCATCCCCAAAATTTTTTTTTGATATCTAAGTTTTTACACGATTCCATTTGTGCTATTTTTGTTTTTTGGGAGGAAAAAAATTAAATTTTTTTAAATTCCCCCGTCAATTTCGTCTTTGCATCCAATTTTTTTCCAAAATTTGGGGAAAAAAAATCCCTTTTTTTTTATAAGGGGAAAGGAAATTTTTGGAAAAAAAAAACATTTTTTGGTCAGGAAAGGGCCCTTTGGGGGTTTTCCTTTTTTTCCCCCAAAAAAAAAAAACGCTCCAGGGGGAAAAACCCCCCTTTTTCGAATTTTTTCCCCCCCCCTCCTTTTAAAAAACCCCCCCAAAGGAAGGCCCCGGGAAAGTGGGGGCCAATTTTGCCCGAATGAACGTCAAACGTATTCCTTTCAGGAAAAAAGGGGATAAACTTTTATGGCCCTGGATTTTCGGAAAAACTAAAAGGGGTTTTTTACTTTGGGGTTCCCAAAAAGGAGTCCTCAAAAAAAGGACAGCCGTTAGGGGGTTTTTCAAAACAAAAATACTCCCAAATCCTTACAAAAAACCGTCCCCCTTCCTCCATACCCCTTTTTTTTTGACCTTTTTTTGTGGGAAGTTTTTTTTTTTTTTGTGAGAAGTTCCCAAAAAAAAATTTTGGGCCCAAAAAAAAAGGAGTAGGCGGGGGTATGGGGAAGGGTTTTTGGGAAAGGGGGTTGGGGGGTTTTTGGTTTTGAGAAAACCCCCAACTGCTGTCCTTGAAAAAATGGCGGGCACTTCGAACCCTTTACAAATTTAAATTTCCCAATATGCCTTTTAATAAAATCATTAAAATTTTTTCATTCTCCCTTTTTTTTTTTTATTTTTCATTTGTTTCAAAAACACCCGGGGGCCCCCGGGTACGAAATAATAATATTTTTTTAACAGTTCAATTAATTTTTTTGTTTATATAATTTTACTACTTACAAATGTTTTGCAAAAAATCACTTATTTTGCCAAAAACAAAATTTTTTACCATTTTAAAAGAAAACCCCCCTTTTTAACCACAATTTGAGCAACAAATAAAAAAACCCCGAAAAAACAGAAAGTGAGCATAGACGCAAAAAAAGGGGTCAATCCCCCAATTTCTAATTCCATAGTTCAGTAAAAAAATAGGACCTTTTTTATAGTAAAAAATTTTAAAGGTTTTGGGCCTTCTGGTTTTTTTACCGGTTTTTAAAAAAAAATTTTTTTCGCTTTTTAAACATTGAGGTTGATGGGCTCATTTGGAAAAAGGGGAAATTTTTAAAAAAAAGTTCACATAATGATAGAAAAGATAGCAGAAAAAAAAATTTTTGAAGCAATTTTAAACTAACATCGTTCGGGTAATAGGGAAACCGGAAATTGGAATAAAAGGGAAAAAGGGAAAGGGGTTTTTTTAAAAAACAATTATTTTAAAGTTTGTAAACTGCGGGGTGTGTAGTTCCCGTTTTTGGGGCGTCATCCCCCAAAAACCCAAAATGTAAAGGGTTTGGCTTGATAGTTTAGTTTTGCTTTTTTTAGAGTTTTTTTTTTTTAACTTATGAGGGGAAATTCATATGATTGTGTGGCAGGGGAAAAGATTCCCCGGGGTACCCATTTGGGTTTATCTCTCGGAAAAAATTAAAAATTGACATACCATCCCCCAGAAGCTCAGATTCTTTTAATTTTGTTTCGTCAAAATTGGTGCGGAGTCGCCTAGGTGGTTTTTCACAAAAAAAATTGGGGTTCAGTTTTTGGGGAAATTTTTCCGGGGTCCAAAAAAGGGTTTCCCCGGGCCCAAAAAAAAGCACCCCTTGGAGAAAAAAAAATTGTGGAATTTTGGGGTTTTGTTCAGCCATGGTCAATGAAAAAATATTTTAAATTTCTTGCACTATAAATAAAAATAATTTTAAATTTAACCCCCGATACTAAAATAAAACCGTTACGTTAATTCCCAAAAAAATTTTTCTCGACCTTTAACTTTTTTTTCCCGACCCAATTTTTTATTGTTCATCTCTTTTTGATGTATTTCAAAAAAAAAATTCCCCCAAAAAAAACCCTGGCTGGGCACCCAAAAAAATCCCAACAATAAAAATTGGGGAAATTTTTTTTTTAAAAATTGGGGGTAATCACAACGTTTTTTGGGTTGTTGGAGTTTTTTTTAGAATTTTTACATATTCCCCAACGGAGCCAAAGGGAAAAAACGCAATAAGATGTCCCCCAAAGGTAAGTATTGTTTAGTGAAACCCCAAAATAAAGGGGCCCCGGTTTTTGGGACAGAGTTCTTTCTCAGAATTTATCCTAGTAATTTTTTTGATAAAATTGGGGCCCAAAATAGTTTTGGGAAACCCAAAAAGTGATTTTTTTAAAAAACCTTTACTACTGCTTCAATACCCTCATTGCCCCCTAACGAAGCGAAAGGTTTTATCCTTTTTTGCTGTCGGCAAAACTCTTTTAAATTTATTTTTAAAAAATTAAAAGGGGGTTTACGAAAATGCAAAAAAATTTTTTGGAAAAATTTTACAGTTTTTTTTCATTTAGTTTTTTTTAATATTTATTTTTTAAAAAAAAAAGGGTTTTTGTCTGCAGCTAAAAAAATTTTTGTTCATTTACGAAAAATTAAAACAAAAAACCACTTTTGCATAATTTTTGTAACAAAAATTAAAAAAAAGTTTTTGCTTTTAACCCCCTCATTACAAAAATTTTTTTTTTCGAAAAACAAAATTTATAAAAATGAAAATAATTCCTGAAATTATATTTAAGGATATACCACAGATTCCAAAAAAAAAATTGAAATTTTTTTTTTCTTCTTCTTTTCTAAAAAAAAAAGAGGAAACGAAAAATTTTTTTTTTTGATTAAAATTAAATTTAGATTTAATTTTTAAAAACCCCAAAAACCCTTCAAAAAAAATTTAAAAAATTAAAGAAAGGGAAAAAATTAAAAAAAATTTAAAAATTTGGTTTCTGCAATAGAAACAAAAAGCCCAAAAATTAATATAAGAGGGAAATGAATGTATTTTTTGTTATTTAAAAATTAAAATTTTTTCATTTAGAATTTTTTTGATAAAAATTTTTTCTATAATTTAGAAAGATATGTAAAAGTTTTTAGGGTTTTGTTAAGTTTTTTAAAACCTTTTAAAATTTAAACCCGTTTATTTTAAAAATACTAACTCAAAAAAGGCCCCCAATTTTAAATTTTAAAAAGGGGGGTGATTTTAATTATTTTTTATTTATCTCATTTTAAAGTTATTTAAACATAAATTGTTAAAATTTTAAATCTTTTTTTTTAAAAATGTTTCTTTTAATTGGGGAAAAAAACAAAAAAAAGTATATGCGAAATGCTTTTTTTAAAATAATAAACAAAAGGAAATATTTTTCCAAAAAAAAAAAATTTTTTTTATTTTTTTTTATTTCCCCTTAATTTGAAAACGGGGAAAAAAAAAATTTTTTTGAATTTTTAAACCCAAAAAAAAATTTTGCCCTTAAAATAAAGACATGGGGTTTTTTTTTTCGCAGTATTTTTTTTTCCCCTTTTTTTTTTTTAAATTAAAATTTAATTAAAAAATGTGGGAAAAGGGGGAATATTTCAAAAATTTTGAAAATAAATTAATTTTTTCGCTTTTAATACGCATCCCTTTTTTAAAAAAAAAGAAAATAATAAATTTTAAATTATTTTTCTTTTCCAATGTTTTTTCGGGGAAATTTTTTTCAAATTTCAAAAAATTTTTTAGAAATAAAAAAAAATTTCTTTTAAGTAAAATAAGAAACTTTGTTAGCACGCACAAAAAAAAAAAACGTTTGACCCCACCGCCCCTTTATTTCTCTTTTTGATGAAAATTTTTTTACAAAACCCGCATATGGCGGCCCCCGTGCCCAACAGCAAAAACTTAAAAAAAATGCCCCCCCCGTTCCACCAGGGCAAGTCGTTTTGACCTTTTTCCTTTTTTTTTTTCTTCAGGTGGGCAGAGTTCCCGTCCCGGGGGGGACCACCAGCATTCTTCAGGGCCCGGGAAAAAGCCGTCCTCCTTTAAAAGGGGGGGATGACGCTGGAGGAAAAAGGGGTGGCGACGGGGATCCGGGAAAAAACCCAAAAAAGAATAATTTTGGGGGGTTTTTTTTTCGTGCCAAAATTTTTTTGGGTCTTTAAGACGGGAAAAATGCTCTGGAAAAAAGGAAAAAACATAATAAAATATGGGAAAACACAAAACACACAATTGGGTAGTTTACACGGCAACTTGCAGCAACTTGAAGGCTAAAAGGGGGAAAGTAGAAAAAACGGGTTTGGGGGGTGCGGTGACATGGAAAAAAACAGCGAAACCCAAATTTTGGGGGGTTTTTTCAGGGAAATTTTGGGGCTTTTTAAGAAAATATAGCTCTGGAAAAAAGGGAAAAAGAACAATAGTTTCTGTTAAAAAAACAAAACAACATCAAGCTTAGTTTTCAAAAAGCAATTTTGCATCAAATTTAAGGTTTAAAGATAAAGGGAAAAACGGTTTGGGAACGGTTTATCATGGGGGAAACAGAAATGAAACCCAAATTGGGGCAGTTTTTTACCCTGTTTAAAAATTTCAGGGGCTTTTAAAGGGGGAAAAATGCGAAAGGGTAAGGGGAAAGCATTAGTAGTGTAAAAACAAAAAATAATCAGTAAAATCCCCAATCAGTAGCCAATCGGGTTTTTTTTCACATGCAAATTTGCATTAAAAAAAAGGCATAAAAAGTTTTTAAAAAAATTTGGGGGGATCATGTAAAAAAACCACGAAGACGTAAGGTGGTGCCCCGAAAATACAGAACTAAACAATTTGGGGGGGGTTTTAAAAAGGTGGTTTTTTTTTGGGGGTTTTGATGAAATAAACCTGGAAAAAAGGGGAAAAGCTATTTTAATTTTTTTTATAATTTTTTGGTTTTTGATTTGTATCAAAACAGATTTTGCATCAAAATTGCAAATTATTCGTATAATATAAATATAGCCCCATAAGCCATCGTCGGATTTTTCGGATGGTAAAATCTTGGGCACGCATGTTATAGTATGATTATGTGGCATGTAAAAGATCCCTGGAGGGCCCATTTGGCTTGGGTTCTCTCGGAAAAATTAAATCTCGGCATACTTTAACATCCACACAGAGCTCAAATTCATTGTAATATGCTCGTCAAAATTGGTAGCGATTATAGCCTAGATGGTGCCACAAAAAAATGGCTCTCAGTTCTAAGGAATATGCCAAGTCTGTAAAGGCTTAACCGCCAACATTGCAGCCCCATTGAAGAAAAAAAAATACGGTATTTTTTTGGCACATATGATGACATGTTTTTTTTTCTGTACAAACAATCTAATTTTCGTTATAGTGTACGAGATATGTTAAGAGATTTTAAAAGTATATTACTATACACAGTAGCTCATCTCTTTTTATTTTTTATCCTTTATTTTGCGGAAAGGCCCTGTACTAAATTTTCCTCTTTGGCACACATCTGCAGATAGAAGGTCCATAGGTGTTATGTATATGAAACTACTTCCGATGACGTCAACGTATTCAACCTCCTTAAATTAGTTAGGAAAAATAAGCAATCGACTACAAAAATGAAAAACTACAATCAATAAGAGTCTCGAGGGCGTTGCTTAACCTTCTGTTCCTAACCATTCAATATAGACACTCGATAACCTGAGACAGTAAAGCATTAGTTCTATGGGACTGACAGTCTCTCTTAAAAACGGATTTATTTTAAATCGTTATTTTAGTTTGGGTACCGAGTTTTTCAAAAAAAATATTTGGACTTAGGGAAATTGTGTACCGTGTGTGAAGTTTTATGACGAGTACAAAAATATCATGATAAACAAAGCATATTTTCTGGTTCCATTCTGTCAGTGAATGCCTCTTGTAGTATAACAAAAAGCTAAGACTGGGCCGTTTTGACCTAACCCAAAATTTGAGGTATGTACGAAATATATCGATGGTTCCTATGTATTTCGGTGTCTTGAATTCGACATGGGATGGTAGACTTTTTAAAACCTTGATAATTTTCTGCTATGGCAATATGGAGGCTATGGATGGGATGAACGCATTTATTTCTAAATTTCCACAGATCTATTTTAATATCTATGATCATGTTAGAAATCATGTGAAAGCTTTAAATATAAATATTCATTAAAAAGAGACTACTTTAATTTGTTTATCTGTTTAAACAACATACACTGTTAAAAATTTTGTGCTTGGTTTCACCATGATATTGGTTCCTAGTAGCTGCAACGGCTGAATGGTGAAAACGTTCCACCATATTTTTGGTATTCCGTTGAACCATTTCTCAGGTTTTTGTTTCCAAATCCAGAAAAAATAGTTCAACCAAACACCGAAAAAAAGGTGAAACATTTCACCATTCAGCCGTTGCAGCTACTAGGAACCAATATCATGGTGAAACCAACCAATATCATGGTGAAACCTAGCACCAAATACCATTTTTGAACGCAAAGTTAACTTATAGGATCACGAAAGTAGGATTTAAATTTTCGAACCAATTAAAAATTAATTTTTAAAGATTATTCAGGGTGGCAATAAAATCCTTGAAAAAAGTTCCCTGATATTTCCATGACTTCTCTGATACTTTCCTAAAAAAATTCCATGATTTTACAATTACTTTTTAGTTAAGTTTAGTTTGAATTTTTGTCATACTAGAGCTACACGAGAGCTATTGGCAACGGGCGTCGTAATTTAGAACCACAGTTAAGTGACGAGCTGACACCTGAGTAGGCAACCAACACAATCGTTAAGGGTGACATCAAACACTGGACAATTACAGCGTTTTCCAGAAACATTTTTATTCGATTAAGCACATTAAAAAACCTCTAAAACTCAAGTATTTCTGGTTTTAAAGATGTATTTATTTTTAAATTCATTTTTAAAGTTAGTGATACGTCACTCCTGTTAAACATCTCTTAGCAATAACAGATGACGTCACGGTTGGCTTTTTTTTTTGTTCTTGGCGTGTTATTTCGTATCACCTTTCACTGTATCGCTTTTGAAACTGTGAAACGTGCTTTCATCCTTATTAAACTCTTAAAAAAGTTATGCTATTTTATAGAAACATGTCATGTTCATTCCAGTTAATTTCTTCAAACGATGAACGATTTCACCCGACTATTCCGATCAGATCCAACAGTCAAAAAGTTCTGCAATAGCTCATACGCGCTCTAGTGTGTGTATTTTAACTAACAACCAAACTTGGAACAAGATGTTTAACTTCCTTGATATGAACTGGTTACAAAATAATATTGTCTTCTTTTAATGAGGTTTCGCAGAAATTGTAAGGTTTACTATTTTAAAAGTGTATTAAAGCATAGATCGAAGCATCGCCAAAAACATAACAGTTGACGTCAGTGCTGTTTTCAGTGACGTACATTTTCGGCAAATTTCAAATGCATTTTTGTTTGAAATTAAACATTTTTGTGAATATTTAATAGTTATATTCGGAATCTGCAGCTTCTAAGTACCAAGAAAAACATATATATTCTGAATTTCGCGTTTCATGCAACTTGTCCATTGACAGTTTTTGCTTCTGTGTGATAGGAAGATAGTCGAGTTTACTTTTGTAACTCCGGTTCAGGCCAATCGGACCAACTATATTACTTTCTTTTGATCAAGAAGTGTCTGCTAGTATAGTGATCGCCAGAACAACCTAAACCTGCTGTTTAAATAATCCGAAATGGAAAAAAATTCCCTGATATTTTGCTAAATTTGAAAAATTCCCTGAGAATTCCCTGATAGTGAATAAATTTAAATATGGCAATCTTTAAAAACAAATGCTTTTGCACTTGGTGAATGTTTCGGGGACAATTTAATTGTATATCCTTGACAAATAAAGCAGAAGTTATAAAATCAGTTATAAGTTATAATTTTCAAATTCTTGTAGACATATTTATTTTGCTTTCCACTGTTTCTTCAGATTAGTGCGACTACAATTAACATGAACAGAAACCCATAAACAGCTTATTTTCGGAAGTAATTTTTTTGTTTTATCAAAGTGGAAATATTCTGTGGCGGAAATAACTTTCCAAAGCACATAAAATACTTTTACCAGCTACATCATAAACCTTAACCCATTACTCACAAATATGAAGATACATCGTTCTAAATACAATGACTCTTTTCAACCAATGTAAATTACGGCTCCATTCTTCTTAGAAGCTCTCTATTCGAGGATTGCGTTTTGTCGTCTTAAATTTATACGTTTCATCTAAATTTCAAGATGGAAATATATGAGCGACATCACCCGGCTTACGACCTCGCTTAAATCAAGTTCAAATTCATGTTTAGATTTATAGAACGCGACATGCGAATAAGGGTTTACTTATTAGGGATGGGAAAGAACACTTCATCGTTTTTATTTTTCGCATGCTACCAAATATTGAATAAATATTTAAATAATTAAATTTATGTATTTGAAAAATTATTTATAATATAAATTTTAAGTTACCTTTTATTTGCATTACAAAAAAAATAGTATGCTATTATTATTTTTTTTATGA
>JAFNEN010001278.1:27500-35255 GCA_019343175.1 Oedothorax gibbosus
ATGCGTTTTATCAGTAGTTTTGTGAAGTTTAATGAATTAACTTTTTAAAAACAAAAATATTTTTTTCCCGATGAAATCTTTCCCAAAAAAAAAAATAAATGGATGGCTAAACACATTGAAGTAAAATTCAATTCCCCGAACTTCTCCCACTAACACAAATTTAAGAAAACATTTTCTTCATTCCCATCACAAAAAACCCCTCTTTTAATCATACAAAGGGGCCCAAAAATCTACTTATAATGGATTTAATGAAACTCAATCTAGGGATACCCTTCTTAATTAAAATTAACGATGCATGATATCACAAAACACTTTTTACCCTAAAAATGATGGCGTTTGACGGAAGATAAAATATCTCATTACTTCACGGTCTGTTCCATTTTTTTTCCCGGGACACTAAGATAATGACTTTTAAAAAAAAAGAAGGGGAAAATATTTGAATTTGGGTATTAAAAAGTCTTGATTATTTTATTTGGGAACTGTCTTGATAAAGAGATTCGAGCGTTCCTTTTTTTAAAGTATAGTTTGTCGCAACAAGCGGAAAAATCACAACTGGAAAACTTAGCTTAAAATTAAATGAGCTTGAATAATTTTAATTGTTAATTAATTTTTCGGTTGCGCAGATTAAGACTGTCGTATTTTTCTTTTCTTACTTATTACGTTTAAATTATATTATTTTTGCAAATAATTGTAGTTTAAAAATAATTATTTTATTTTCGTTATATGAAGGATTATGAGTTGTAAATGAAGTATGAGGATTTTAGCTTCCACACTACGTTTTATAACGTAAAAAGTGGAAGGTATTAAAATCGTTCAGTCCGTCCGTCTGTCTGTCACCCACTTTCACAGAAAGAACCATAAGTTCCACAGACAAGTGGGATATGTCATTTTGAAGCAAAAAATAAGATAAGGCTACATTCCAAATTTCATTTAAAAATTTAAATTAGAAGTTTATTTAAATTTAAAAAACTAAAAATTAATCTACATTGAAATAAAAATGCAAATTCCATTTTTATTCAATTTTTTCACTGTTGCCATTTCTTAAATTTACGAGAAAACTTTCTTTCAAAAGTGTTTATTTTTATTTTAAATAATATTTATTTATGCGATATAATTCAGTTTGGATTGTTTTAATACCACAAATAGAGTTCTTTTGATGGTTTATTATATATGTAGGAAGAAAGATGCATAGAGAATTCTAACTTATCATAAAAAAATATGCAAAGTTTCGCTTTTATTTTTAAAGCATCAATTGCACTAATTATATATTTTTCGAACTGTAAATTAATTTAACAAAAGATGAATTTTCGAAAGAAATGTAAATGGTATATTGGGGGCGACACAAAGATATTTATTAAAAAGATTACATTTTTATTCTTCGAACTTCAAACAAATTAAGCAAATGATAAAGTCTAATTATTAAATCTGAGAAAGAAGATTAATGAAAATAAATAATTTATCGTTTAAATGTTTAATTTCAACTAGCTAAAGGCTCTGTTTGGCGAACTTCTTTATGAGGTGTATAAATAGTTTGTTTCCTGTGAGCACAAATGTTGCGTGGAAGCGGTTTAAGTGACAGATTTTTGTAACAAACCTACTTGTTTCAAATTATTTTTTATAATGTGCCTTCTAGTTTTTGTTCGTTAAGTTTTTTAGCAAATTTTGGGGATTGCTCTTTGAGTAAATTAGATAACGTTTTTGAAACAAACCGGTAAAAAATTCCATAAATTTACATTTAGAGCTATTACTGTTATTTTAATTGTTTTTTTGCATGTGATATAACTACGGAAAGCAATTTTTTTAAAGAAATCGTTTTAGAAAAATCTCATTTTTGCTTGAAATGTAAGGGTTACAAGAAATGTGTGGCAACATTTACTAAGATCTTTTTTTTAATGTGAGCAAAATACTTGTGCACTTTCATCATTTAAACTTGAAAGAAAGACTTGGTGGACCCCGATTGCACACACCCGTACTCAATGGCAGTCTGCTTGGCAAAGATCATCGGCGTTCCTCGTTTGGCGACTTCATCCTTTAAACCGAAAGGGAAAGGGCCCCCAAGTTGGCCGGGGTACGACGAGATCATAATGAGATTTTAAAAAACCACCAAGTGGCTGCAACAAGCGGTAGAAGAGGCTCTACAACAACAAAAAATAGATTAAAACGAATGTTTAAGTTCAAGGGACTTTATAAGAATCAAAAAACATCAAACAAAATAAAAATCGGGGAAACATATAGAGATAAAAAAAATTAGGGGGGGGAATTTAAAAAAAATTGTGATAAATTACTTTTTTGTGCAACGTGAGTTCACAATGCATAAAATATATTCAATCATTAAAAAACAAGTCACAACTATTATGGTAATATAGCAGTCATTACTCCCGTCTGATAATTACTATAAGAAAGTATTTTTTCACCCAAAATATACTTTGGTTTTATAACCAAAAACTTTTTGTGCCACTTTTATTATACAATTTATAACAACGAAATTTAATTCAATTATTCTTTTTTTAAACAAACATTCAAATTTTTATGTTTAGATTGCAAACTTTATGTAGTTTCGTTTCTTTTCAATCTTTTCCCAAAATTAACAGTTAATAATTGGAATCATGTTCTTTATCACTGCACTAAAAACTTATTAAATTTTAATCACCTCGGTGACAACTCGAGTTGCCTCATCAGCGACCCTACGGTAAACCCCAAACAGGCTGTTGTGCACCGAGAAACACTTTTTGCACGCATGGACCTTTTAAAATCCTTCGCACTCTGCGTACGGCTCGGGCCACTCGTACGGCGAAAAACGGGGACAAGGCGAACAGCAGCACCCGAAACCAAAGTGTAGGCTGCGCCAGTTAAAAGCCCCCCCCCCCAAACTTCCAGGGACAGGGGTCTCAGGAACCAAAAGAGGCGGTGGGGTCTTTTGGCGGGTTCCGAAAAAAAAGGGATGCTGATCCCCAAAATTCATGAAGGGCATGGTGAAGTCGACGACTTGTTCGCGCTCGTAGGTGATGGTGAAGTCGGCGATGGCTAGGTCTGTTTTCCCCTGCAATAGAGATAATTTACCGCTGCAAAAAGTGGTTTTGAAGTGTAGGGGCCTCAGTAACCCACAGTCTACCAAAAGGATCCTCAAGGTGGAGTGATTTTCCCTCGTTTATATACTACTATTAACGTTTAATTGGAAAACAGGGGTTTAGGAAACGTGGTTGTAAATCAGCGCCACCTAGTTGTTGAGGGGATATTGAGGTTGCGGTGTGGTGAACCCCCCACAGAAGTTTGTTTAAGACAGATTTGGGCTCACTATGAAAAGATATGGAAGATAATTTGGTTTAGGGAAATATGGTTAAGATGCTATGACTAACTATGAACAAAGGTAAGTACTGTTGGAAAAAAACTTGGTTTTCTGAATTATGACCAGGCAGCTTTTTAAATTTACTATGAGCCAAAAAGGGAAGTACGATGGAAAAAAACTTGGTTTTTGCATTACGGTTTAAAACCGCTCTGACTAACTATGGGGTAAAGTTAATTCCTTGGGGAAACTTTGGGTTTTAATCATGGTTAAGACAGCTTTGACTCACTATGGGGTCATTTTATATCCAAAGGGCCTATATTGTAACACTTCCCTGATTGAAAAATTATTATTGTTTTTTTTAGATTATTTATTCATTTGTGATACGGCGAATGCTTTTTCTGCCCAAAAATTGGAAGATAATTTGGTTTTGGAGTATGGTCAAGACAGCTATGACTAACTATATGAACAAAGTAATACTGTTGGAGAAAAATTGGTTCTTGAATTATGACCAGGACAGCTTTAATTTAATGAGCAAAGGGAAATTTCATTTGGGGAAACTTTTTTTTCTGCATTACGGTCAAAACAGCTCTGACTAACTATGAGTAAAATAATTCCTGTTGGGGAAACTTTGGTCTTAAACATGGTTAAGAACTTGACTCACTATTTAGCATTTTATATCCAGGTCCTATTATTTGGAACACTTCCCTGATGAATAATTTTTATTGTTTTTTTTAGATTATTTCATTCATTAGTGATACGGCGAATGCATTCTGCAAAGTATGGAAGATATTTGGTTTTCGGAGTATGGTCAAGGGCAGCATATGACTAACTAAAGAACAAAGGTAAGTACGGGGGAGAAAAAAAATTGGTTTCTGAATTATGAAAAAGGGACAGCTTTAATTTACTAGAAACAAGGTAAGTTCGATTGGAGAAACTTGGTTTCTGCTATTACCCGGGCAAAAAGCTCTGACTAAACTATGAGTAAAGTTAATTTTCCCGTGGGGAAACTTTTTGGGTTTTTATCATGGTTAGACAGATTTTACTAAATATGAGTCCCTTTTATATCCCGGGCCTATTTTTTTGTAACACTTCCCTGATTGAATAATTTTATTGTTTTTTGTTAGATTATTTTTATTCATTAGTTTATACGCGAATGCTATTCGCAAAGATATGGGAAAATAATTTGGTTTTGGAGTATGGTCAAGAAAGCTATGACTAAAATATATGAACAAAGGTAAGTTTCTGTTGGAGAAAAAAATTGGTTTTGAATTTTGACCAGAAACAATATGACTAAACCTGAGTTTAAAAGGGAGTATATTATAGAAATCTTGATTCTTTGGAATATGATCAATACAGCTTTAATTCACTGTGAGCAAAGGTAAGTACGATTGGAGAAACTTGGTTTCTGCATTACGGTCAAAACGTCTGAAATATGAAAAAATTAATTCCGTTGGGGAAAATTTGGTTTCCCTAATCTGGTTAAAAACAGCTTTGACCACTATGAGTCATTTTTACCCAGGCCTTTTTTTTGTAAAACTTCCCGATTAATAATTATTTTGTTTTTGGTTATTTCATTTTGTGTCGGGAAGCATTCTGCAAAGATAGGAAATATTTGGTTTCTGGGGGATGGTCAAGAAGCTATGATAACTATATGAACAAAGGTAAGTATGTTGGGAAAAACTTGGTTTTGAATTATGACCAAAAACAACTATGACTAACTCTGAGTAAAGGTAAGTAATTTAAAAAAAAATCTTGATTTCTGAATTATGATCAATACAGCTTTAATTCACTGTGAGCAAAGGTAAGTACGTTTGGAGAAATTTGGGTTTCTGCATTACGGTCAAAACAGCTTGAAAAAACTAGAGAAAATTTAAATTTCCCTTTTGGGGAAACTTTGGTTTTTAATCATGGTTAAGAAGCTTTGACTCACTATGAGTCTTTTATATCCAGGTCCTATTATTTGTAACACTTCCCTGTTTGAATAATTATTATTTTTTTTGTTTGGATTATTTCATTCATTAGTGAACGGCAAATTTTGGCTTTTCTTAAATTTTTAAATTTAGTAGCAATAAAAAATTTTTAGGTTTTGGAATTTTAATGTTCCAAGGGGGGAAGAGGAACCAATTATGTTTGAAAAAATTTTTTTAAAAGTATATTTTAAAAAACTTTTCCAAATGAATTTTAACAATTAATCAGAAACATTGTTGGCCCCACAAACTTTAAAATTATATTTAATGATTTAAAATTAGTTTTTAAAATTTTTATTTTGTGGTAAAAAAATTTTTAAGAAATTGAATAATATTTTTTGGCAATATGTGTAATGAAAAAAAATCCAATTTGATGTTTAAAATCTTATAAACAAGTCCCAATTTTACTTATTTTTACAAAGAATAACCCTCAAATTTTATTACTTAAATTTTAAAAACACAGAATAGAACCCAAAACATTTTTTTTTCCGAAAAAAAAAACCCCATTGTCGAAAAAAAAAACCGGTTTATTTTTTTTGCACAAAAGTTCCCACACTTGTTCACAAAGCAATGCTACGATAGACATGAGCTGCCCTTTTTCCCGTGGGTTTTTTTTTTCCCCGGGGGCTAGCTTAAACAAAAAATATTTTTTTTCTAAATTGTTTTTTAAAGTAGGGGGGAATGTTTTTTCCTTTATTTTCCAAAAATCTTTAAAATATAACTTAAAATGTATTTTTCGGCGTTAATTTATAAGATTCTGCTAATTTTGTGTGAAGTTTTTATTTTAAAAAAGTTTATTTGGTTTTTTTAAAATTCTTTTGCAATGTTTTTTTTTTACAAAAAAAAATTTGGGGAATTTTTTAAAAAGTTTTTTAATTTTTAAAATTTATAAGCTGTTTTTTTTTCTTTAATTTTTTTTCACTTTATTTTTGAAAAACTACTGAGGTACCACATTCGAACTTGTTTAAAAAAGGCTTTTAATTTTAAGAAACTTAATAAATTTTTTAAAATAAATGAAAAAAAATTTATATAAAACATTTTTTTAAAAAATCTAAAAAAAAAATTATAAGGTTTTTTTTCCCCGACAAAAAAATGGAATTTTTTTAAAAAAAAAAAAATCAAAAACCAATTTTTTTAAAAAATAATCCATATTTTTCTAAAAAAATAACAGAAAACAGCAGTTAGGAATAATAAAAAAACCCCACACCTTCAAAGTTTGGGGAAAACTTTTTAAAAAAAAAATTTTAGCTACCCACAAAACCCTTTTTAAAAGCCTAACCCCAATGACCTTCGGAAAAACCGACCCGGTTATAAATTATTTATAAAAGAAATTTTCCCCATTTGGCGAATTTTTGTTAAAAATTTGGCGAGTTTGGGGAAAGATTTGGCGAAAAAAAAAAGACTAAAACACTAATAGCCCAAAAGCGAGTCCTTTATTAACCATCATAGTTCAGTAATAGTTAACTATACATGTATTTTTTAAATATGCCCTACATGGCCCGTCAAAAGAAAAATCAATGAAAAATTTTCCCCCCTCAAATAAAACCCCCCAATAAAAAAGCGGGAAAAGAAAAACTGGCGGAATTAGTCACTTGAAACTGGCAATTATTTTCAAATAATGAATTTTGTTTTGAAAAATAATGGCCCCCAAAAAATAAAATAAAAAATTTTTAATTTTTAAAAAAGTTTTCGTTTAAAGTTTTTTTTTAATTTTTTCCCGCCCATGGCATAGGGAAGAGGAAAAAAAAGATCGGATTTTAAACGAAAGTAGTTATTTTTTTTAGAAAAATCGAAAATTTTTTCTAAAAAAGGGAAAAAAATTTTGAAAAACCCAAGCCTCAGGGCAACGTTAGTATTTAAAAGGGAATCTATCTTTAAAAAATTTAAAATTTTTGAGGGGAGTATAAAGGTCTTTTCGATCCCAAAACAAAAAAGACACACCCCACTCTTTTTTTTATTATTATAGGGCTAGCAAATTTTACCCCTTCTTTGCACGGGAAAAAAAAAAATATAAATAAATTCCAAATAGTGTACCATAACCCTGTTATAGGATCATAAACTTATTTTTGTTTTGCCCTTATAAAATTAAAAATCCCGTTTCATTGGCTTAAAAAATTTCCAAAAAGAAAATACGCCCATAAAAAAGCACTCATAAAAGTAATCCCCAATTCCCCCCCATAAAAAACACAAAACCCTTTTTGATCATTTTTGGGACATTTTGGGGGAAAAATTTTGGGGAGGGAAAAAAAATAGTTACCCACCCCCAAATTTTAAAAAGCTCAAAACAAGGGCCTTTGAACAACCCACCCGTTATAAATTTTTTTAAAAGGAATTGCCTATTTTGGGAATTTTAGTTTTAAAATTTTTGGGGAGTTTGGGAACGGATTTTGGGGAAAAAAAAAAAGACATAAAACCCCCTAAAAGCCTAGGCGATGGGCCTTTTTTAACCATCATGGTTTAGTAATAGCTTAAACATAAATTTATTGTTTAAAAATGCATAAA